>JAHWXV010736006.1:0-12298 GCA_024586415.1 Phrixothrix hirtus | reverse complement strand
ATATATATATATATATATATATATATATATATATATATATATATATAGCGTTATAAAGGCATAGCTGGGACAATAGTAAGTGAATTCCTCTTCTACGCCACCAGAAAATCGTAACGTTATAAAAATAGATGT
Source organism: Phrixothrix hirtus (assembly GCA_024586415.1). Taxonomy (NCBI): domain Eukaryota; kingdom Metazoa; phylum Arthropoda; class Insecta; order Coleoptera; family Phengodidae; genus Phrixothrix; species Phrixothrix hirtus. The sequence goes on along the minus strand of JAHWXV010736006.1, from coordinate 12,166 downwards.
ACTAGCAATTGCACTTCCAGTGTTACTTAGGTACTCTAATGATTGAAATGATATTACTATCCCAATATAAATATTTAGTTAAACTAGTGGCTTCGGTGTCAAGTTCATGGTGCACTATACTTAGCAGTACAAATTAAATTAATTAAATAGAAGAAACACCTCTTAAAGTTCTACAATTATTTTAAAAACAGACGCTTTAAAAGTAGCGGTAGAAGCTGTCTTAGGCAACCAAGACCATAATCCTGTTGTATATACTAACAGAGCCTTAAATAAATCTGAAATAAGGTATTGCACAATAGAAAAGGAACTTTTAGCGGTGGTATGGGCGATAAAACCCTACAGGCATTCTTCTTATGTTAAAAAAATTATTATTGATGCTAACTATAAGCTATTAGTGTATTTATTTAGTATCAAGAATCCATCAAGTGGAATCACAAAATTTAGATTGATGATGGAGGAATATGGTTTTACAATTAAGTATATAAAATAAAAGGAACACGTCACAGCAAACGCTTTATCTCGAATAGAAGTAGGTACAATAGAACTTAAGGAATTATCAATAGGAATAAACAACTCTACTTGACAAAAAGTGATTCAAAACAAGTTAGGCACAAAATAGTAATTTTGTGGAAACCAGCGAAATTTAGACTGATCACTCAGGAATAGTTGAAGTCCTCTCTAAACCGCATAACACTGTTTAACTGCAAATAACTAGTAACGAAAAGTTTAATGCATTTATAAACAAAGGAAGGCTTAGAACAAATAACAGCAATAATGCAAATAAGAGAACCAATCTTGTTCCACGTCATATCTTAGAAAGTTGTTGAGAAATCTCCAGAAAATTTACACTGAAAACAATATTAATGAAATACTAATAATTAAAAAGAGTAAAAGCGTATTACCAATAATCAATGGAATAGTAAAGCTTTCAAAAGAATTTAAGAAATTAGAAGTAAATGTAAATGTTTTAAAAGTTGTTACCAGAATAAATGACTTAACGACGAAGAAACTTACAATGAACGATTTCACATGCTCCACACAGGTGGTAAGTGTACATAGGACGTATAATAATACTAAAAGATACTATTTTTGGAAATTTTTAAGGAAAAAAGTTGAAAAACTCATTAGGAAGTGTGATGGTTGTCGGAGAGAGATACAAATACAGTAGAACACATATAGAACCACTCAAGAAAACAGCTACGGCATCGACTATTTTTGAACAAATATATCTTGATCTAGTGGGACAATTAACACCAGACATTGAAAAAGCAAGACAAAAATCTGCGGAAGCTTATCCAATACAAAATAAAGAAACAAATACGGTAACAAACCCATTCGTTAATAATTAGCAATTTTATACTTAAACATCGAATACCTATAACCATTAGTAATATAACAAAACGGATTCCTAAGCGAAAGTGGATTTAAAGATTGCATCCCAAAAATGGGGATCTTTAGCAAAAGAGGTGCAGCAGTAGTAGTGGGCTCCTTCAGCCACGTGGGGGCGCTTAAGTCATGTGAATTATGAGCCATATTGGCATTGGCAAAGAGTGGCATCATCTAACGTTAGAACTTGAAAGTATCTGTGGATAGTAAAACTTAGCTGAATATAGCGCCATATAACGTTAGATGTTGAAAGTTTAGTTCGGTGTGTAACTTAGCTAAATATGGCGCCACCTAACCTTAGAGGTTGGAAGTTTAGATCCTGTGGAAACTGTAGTAGTGTGGGTGTTTGTGTAACTTGTTTAAATATGACGTCGGATTTTTTTTAATTCCCTTCGCAATTAGAACTCGAGTTTTTCGGCCAGCAATTGCTTAATAACGAAATTTAGCGTTGAACTACGAGTGCTGCCTGTAAATGTAATGTTTAAATGTCGTATTTATACTTATCGGGCTAAAAATGACGAAATGTATGTCCCGATAAAATTCAAAAATAATTTAATAAAGAAGCCGGTGGACTTGCAAAAATTATTTAGATACTAGATATCCAACGCTAAAATATTCAAATTTTAACTTAAGAGAAAAATCTCTAACAAAAATAATCACTAATTTCAAACTTGAGAGTTTATCAGGTTAAAAATGACGCACGTATGCTCTGCTAAAATTCAAAATGAGTATTTTATAATAAAAGGAGCTAAAAATTATTTAAATATATATATACATATTATGTATAAAAATAAAATTAAAAAATATTCATATATAGGTATTTACTTAAAGTGCAATATAATTCAAAAATATTTTACAAAATTGCCATGCTATTTCTAATAAAAATATAATTTTTAAAAGTTAATTGAGATGTGTGCACATTGTTATGAATGGAACCATATATCCTATTTTAAATTAAAAATATTGTTATCTACGGAAGTTGTATTCTGTTAAGCAAATTTTATTCAACCACATGTCTGAAACAATTTTTTATTATTAGCTATCTATAGGAAGCATACATGAGCTTGAAGATTCTACTCTTGTGGTAATTTTAAAAATTAGATAATTAGTTATTATTTAATTTATCTAAAATCACAAGCATACGTAATTTTTAATTTGAAAAGCAAAAGGCTCAGTCTACCACTTCCACTATCACCATAACCACTACTAGGATGATGTACTCCTCGTTATATTATACAGTACATGTGTTTCTCTAACAGTTTGTAACAGTTCTTTGTGCTAATAATAGGATTATTTTTGAAAGCTCAAGTAAGTTTCGCATTTGTTTTTTAATTTATTACATTATTTTTATACTATTGTAGATATGAATCTTAATAATTTAAATAAAACTTCAGCGTTGAAGGAATTTATTAGTGTTAATGAGCTGGAAAATAGTGTGCCTTATTTAATGAAAAACATTCAAATTACGCAAATAAAATTTAGGAAGTCGAGTAGGATTGAGCTGGAAAACTGTTTTACATATCTTCCAAAACGAATAATCGTGAAATTGGAGGTATTTTTTTAGCTTTTATTTTTCAAAGCAATTTTTTACAAGAGAAAATTTACAGGTGAATTTGTTCCCGATACCTATGCATTAGTTGTCAAGAGCGAGTTACCAAACAATACAGTTGACGTTTAAATAATCTCAACATTATATTTAGGTAAGTATAGATAGTTAGTTATAAAAGTAGTTGTTTTGTAATTTTAAACACTTTTTTAGCTCAAAGGATGAAACATTCGTTTTAATCGTCTATCCAATCATCACTGCAGGCGACTATTGTTATTTCTAATTTCCTTAAAAATTAGTTGAATTTAAGTACTTTAACAATACCAAATGATCTTGAAATTGTTTGAGTATAGAAATTATTTATAAATTAAAGATGCTTTTAAAATTTTAAACAAATGAGCGCATTCTCATAAAACTACCCAACTTGGCTTTAGCATTCAAAGGAATATTTGAGATTAATTTTTAGAACTATTAAAAGTGTTGAGTTAAGCGTTGGTAGCAAATGAAAACTTTTAGAAAATTTTGGACAATTAAAACGCTGTCAAAAATTATGTAAACAACGTGAGAGTCAGAAAACAGTATGCCGTAGTAATTATGTACTGTGAGTTGATTTGGACAGTTGTTTGATAGTCGAGTACGCCACGGCATAATTTTAAACTTAAAACATATAGATAACTGCTTTTTTAAAATTTGCATTTTTCCTTTTTAAATCACGCGTTAGAAATATTTAAAAAAAACGTGAATGGTTAAAATTAATACTTCGTTTAGCGAGGAATTTATAAACCAATCTATTTTGGGTGCAGGGGAAGAGGACTATCAAGAAATTATTAACACAAAACATTTTAATACAAAAATACAGAATAGCAAATGCGAGTACAACTTTGAATAATGGTTTATGGAGTACATAACCTATAAAACTGTAAATAAATTAGATGGATTTCAAGAAAAGAATTCAGGTTGTGGTTTGAAATAATTCATGCCCTCGAAGTTAACAGAAACAAAATTGAAATTGGGAACGGTTCGTCTTTTATACGACTAACGGAATTTACTGCTAACTAATACGCTTGTATAAATGTCGAAAATTATAATAATGAGGCCTGTTTTACTTGGGCCGTAACGCCAAATTTATATCCTAAAAGTATAAATTCAAATATAATGTCTTCTTATCCGCATTATAGTTCACTCTTAGATTTTTGTAATATTAAATTCCCTATATCACATCAAGGTATTAGTTGATTTGAAAAGTTAAATAAAATTTCCATAACCGTTTATGCATTAGAATTAATTAAAAATGAAAAATATCAAGCTGTTCCAACACGATTAACAAAACTTAAATTAAATAGACATGTAAATTTACTTCTAATTTCGAATAAATATTTTCTAAAACGCAACAATGAGGATAACTGTATAGAAGGAGAAGAAGCTTTTGAAGAAATAAAATGTCACTATTGTAGGGTAAAACACACCAAAATTAATATATGCGTGGGTGAATAAGTATAATAAAAAGTTGTTTATGTATGATAGAGGTTTAAATTATTTTCATAATCTAACTAAATTAGATGACCATAGCAAATACTGCCAAAAATTAAACAGTTGCAAAATACCTTTTCCGCAGTACGGTGCAGTTCGTTTTAAAAACTATAAAAATACAACAAAAGCTCCATTTGTGATTTACACCGACTTTTAATCCATTTTTGAGCCTTTTAAATATTCACACACACAGCACTAACTAGAGTAACTGGAAAATAGAAAAATATGCAGCATTTAGTACAGGTTATTGCCTAAAGTGTTCTTATGACAATTCATTATCACGTTTCAATGCTTGCAGAGGTGCATATTGTATGACATGGTTTGCAACCGAGATACAGCGTATAGCGCAGCTAGTTAAATCTAAATTTAAAAACATTATTCCTATGAATACTAATGTATCTCTAAAAGACACTACACAAACCTGCCATATTTGCGAACAATATTTTAAACCAAACGACATAATTGTAAGGGATCACAATCACTTCAATGCCGAATTCCGCGGTTTTGCTCAACAGGCTTGCAATTTAAATTTCAAAGAATTATTTGTAATTGCAATCGTTTTCCATAATTTATCTCGATACTATACCCATTTCATTATTAAGGATCTAGCAAAATTAAATAAAATTGACGTGTTACCTATAAATAAAGAAACTTGCATCTCTTTTACAGTAACCGACAAAGATCCAGGTTGAAACTTCGCTCTATAGATTCATATACATTTATGGCTTTAGTTTAGATGTGCTAAGTTCCTATTTAGATAATTACTCCAATTTAATCAAAGAATTTGATAAATGCCACAACAACGCGCAAATAAAATTATTACAACGTAAAGGCATATTTCCTTACGACTATGCCGATACCGTAGACAAATTAAATGAAACCTATTTACCATCAACTAACGACTTTTACAACAAACTAAATGATATTCAAATTTCAGAAGAGGATTGCACGCACGCGCAGAACGTTTGGGATGGATTTAATATTGCTAATTTGGGAAATGCCCAGATTTATACTTAAAAACAGACATTTTACTTTTAACCCGTGTTTTTGAGCAATTTTGCGTCAGTTGTCACTTCACATACGGACTCGACGCTGCAAATTATTTTACTTTACCTGGGTATACCTTCGATTGTATGTCCAGTGTAAATTACAAAATTTTTGAAAGACGTGGATATGTTATTATTCATTGAAATGGGAAATAGAGGTGGTGTAAGTCAACGTAGCGATCGTTATTCCGAAACATATAACAAGTAAATGCATAAAAATTAAAATTCAGCTAAACCATCAAAATATTTAATGTATTTAGATGTCAACAGCCTTTACGGTTGGGCAATCTCACAATATATACCATGCGATGCTTTCAAGTGGGTGGAAAAGGAAAATTTTGTAAATTTTGACGTGAGCAACATATCGGGCGATTCATCTGTAGGCATTGTCCTCAACATCTTGTGCCGCCAAATTTTAAACTACCTAAACTGATCACAACGCTGTATGAAAAAAAACTATCTTAACTTCAAAAAACCCGTGAAAAACGCATTAATTTGAAAAAAAATACACAGAGTGCTAGAATTCAAACAGTCTCCCTGGTTACAACCTTATATCGAGTTTAACATCAAGCTTAGACAAGCAGCTAAGGACTTATTCGAAAAAAATCTATTTAAACTAATTATTAACGTAATTTTCGACAAAAGCATTGAAAATGTTCATAAACATGTAATTGTGAAACTTGTAAATAAGTGAGGGGGTCGCTATGGAGCCAAATATCTCAATTGATAGTCCTAATTTTAATAAATGCGCCATTTTTGATGAAAGCTTTATGGCTATAGAATTAAATAAAACCAATTTATGCTTTAACAAACCAATTTACATAGGTATGGCTATTTTGGATATTTCAAAGGTTTGAGTTTATGATTTTCATTATAAATATATGCCTCATAGATTTAATAGCAGCGATGTAAAACTGCTGTATACAGATACAGATAGGTTTAGCGTATTCACTTCATTGTGACGATGCTTATAAAGATATGATAAATGCTGATATTCATATATTTGACAAAAGTGATTATCCTCAAAATAATATGTTTGATATTCCTCTTGGTAACAAAACAGTGCCTGGTTTAATAAAAGATGAGTTTTGTGGTAAAATCGTGACTTATTTTGTTGGCTTACGTTCTAAAATGTATGCGTATAAATCTGATAAGAGAAATGCATCAAAAAGTCTAATGGAATAGAGTGCAATGTTGTAAAGAATAAGATCACATATCCAGATTTTGTAGATTTCTTAAGGTAGCATACCTCTAAACTAATTGTTCAAAGAACTATTAGGTCATTTGTGCATAAAGTTTACAGTTTGGAATGGCGAATAGCGCCTTCAACGATAAAGGATATTTACTCAAAGATTCTAGATACTTTATCCCATAGAAAGTATAAGATTTTAGATTGTTGTTAAATTACTCATCACCATCATACTTCCAATTTTTGTAATTGTGAAAACTTATCTGTATATATAAAAACAAATAAAATACCTTCATTACTTGTAATTGTGAAAACTTATCTATATGTATAAAAATAAATATGTATAAAAATAAATAAAATCCTTTTGTATTCATAATTGTTTTATTTATTTAAGTATCCTTATACATTTCAAAACTTAAAAACTAATTAAGTAAAACAGAAGCATCTTCCTAGGTGGGTCTTGAAAATCAAACCTATTTGATGTAAATTTTATTTCCTTTACGTTTCAGCACCTTTTCGACTAGGTATACATCACCGTGAGTGGTATTCTGGAGTTCTTGTTAGTAGAAGCTTCCCAGGATGGACTGATTTTGCATGTGGACCTGTTTATAGGTAACGAGGTTGGTAATTTGAATGTTAGCAATTTTGAACAGTTCCGTGAACCAATTCGGCGTAAGTCCGTTTTCAAGTATTCCTTTGAATTTTCTGATTCGTACTACGTCACCAACTTTGTAACGATATTTGCCGAATACTTTTAATTTATTATAGATGTGATTGAATTTCGCACCAGAAGTGACGTCAGCAGGCTTCATTCCAATAATTTGATGTCTACGATTGTTATAGTTTTTCGTATCATCATTCAGGACATCCGTTCAACGATATTTTCCGAGCAGACTTAATGTTTTATACAAATCTTGCCTAATGGTTCTAATAACTCGTTCTTCCATTGCAGCTGTTTTCGTCGAATAAGTTGAGTAATGATTGATGTTATAGGTCTTCATTAGCTTTGCAAATTTATTGTTGTAAAACTCTGCCGTTATCAGTCTGCAAATTTTGAGTACGCCGCACATAATTTTTTAAAATCTAAGTCATTGCTTTAGTAACATCTTCACCGGGTTTTGATTTTAGCGTACGAGTCTATAAAAATTTTGAGTAACAATCAATGGCCACTAAAATTCATTTCTAGCATTTATTTTGTTTGGCGTAAGGTATAAATTCGCCTAAATCTGCCTGTTATGGCTTATTTAGACCCTTAATTATAGTTCGCCTTCGAGGATAGTTTTTACTAGCAGGTTTATGCAGCTTAGTTACGATTTGTTGTTCATACAGTTTTACTTTAGCGAATAGCTAAAGCTTGTTGATGACCTACAGGTAAATAGTTGTTATTTGTAGGCATGTATATGTAACCGTCCTCGGCTAGCTCTTCTAAAATTGCGATTATTATGTTATTGTGACCTGTATGGCTTGCAATTATTTCAGGGCAAAGAAATTGTAATTTGTCGAGTAATTCGTGAACGGCGTCCCAGTACTTGTAACCTGGTGTATCGCTGATAGGATATACTTCTATGAAGAGCTCACCACCACCAACACCTTTATGAGTTCTTTCTGCTTTGTGTACTGCTGCAGCAGCTGATATTTTTTGTCTTTCACCTTCGTCCGATATAGGTTTAATTGCATTTACATTTTTTGAGACTTATTTTCCTTAATTTGACCGGTGGGGGTAAAATTGCGTCTCATAACATTTGTACCTAATCATATTCTTCTATTGTTGGCTCTATCGGCTTGTGTAACTTATCAAAAATTCGGTTTCTTTATAATCAACAATTCATATAAGTCCGGCGTGCCACCATATTTGCCCTTTAATAATTAGATCGTAGCCTACAACTTCTACGGCATCTTAGTAGTTAGCTATTTATCATTCTTAACATTATACGTAATGTCGTACGTTGTATTAATCATCTTTTCGACATTTGTTATGCAGTTTTGCAGGCAACGAAGCGCTTCTCAAGATCATATTGAAAATAATTATTTGTAGCGTTTTCGGCGACCCAGCGATTAAATTTAACCTGTTCGAATCTTCAGGCGTGTAAGATGCATAGCCTTTGATAGCACTCGTAATTCCGGACATTTCGCAGAAAACGATTCTTTTTGCGCCCAAGTCATAGCGTATTTGCTCGAACAACAAGCACGGAAAATCTTTTGTAAACTCGTACTCCTTACTTTCAGCATCCGGTAGCTTGTTTTTTTTGCGGATCCCCTAATGTAGATATAACTATTGTGCGTATTCGTCATTAGTTTTTGATTTTGAATTAAAATTCTGACTTCGTTTGAATGTCCATATCTTCTAGAGCCGCAGGGATAATAAGTATGCAGTTCTTCCTTGACAATGCCATCATCGTAAGTATAATACTTGAAGACATTTTTATCTTCTTTTAACTCCAATCGATATTAGAATTTGTTTTTCAACAGGTGATAGCATATCTTTCAAACGGCGTCTCTCTCTATCAAAAACAGATTTCCAACTAGGTACACGTAAATTTGAGCTATCTCTTTTACAGCCATCGTCTGCACTGTGGTCGTATTCGTTAATATCAACAACAATGGTTTTAGGCTGATACTGCTGGGATCTAGGTGATTGAATCCTAAATCTGAGTTCCATCCTTCCTCAGTTCAAACTTGCACAGCTCTAAGCATACCGAGAATGGCTCATTGCCAAAGTCAATAAGTCGACCCAAATGGTCTACCAGATCGATGGACTTTTTTCTTATAGTCTCAGTCTTAGTTTCCAAAATTGGTGGATTGACAGGTTTAAGATTGATAATGTGCCCTGAAGCTGTCAGATATACCAAATTCGTAAATAGTGCGTGCTGGTTCACCGTTTTTATATGCTCCTTTTATAATGTCACACTCTACATTAAAGTGCGTGTGCTTTGATATTAGGACGAGTTTTGAAGAAGCGTGAAGTATGTTCGCTTCTAATAGTTCAGGTTTGAAGCGTAGAGTACGACGGATACTTTGAGGTTTCCCAAAATCAACGTCATACGCACACTGCAACTCACACTTGTAAGTAATTGAACTAATTGTTATATGAAATCTGTCTCAATTCGTCGTAAGCTATTTAAAAAGGCTATGGTTTGTATATTCCCTTGTATCGTCAATTTCGTACGCAACGTGCGGAATCTCAATTGTTCTGTCGTCTTTCTTTCCGTCAATGAAGTGAAATTTATTACTTTATTTGGTAATATTTCGTATTGAGTTTGCGGCGTGAAATGCAATCAACCCTAATACGTATGTTTAACGATTTTTTGCCTCCCACGTAGGATAAATTGGAAATCTGGCTTTGTTACTCGCACCTGATATACATAACGTTCTTGCCATTATGCTGTTGACTAATGAATATCATTCCGTAACATTTATCTATATAGAAAATTTAAAAATAAATGCCCGCAAACTACCGTGTTAAGGTCTTGCTCACGCTTATAATTATAATGAAGTTTACAGCCACGAAAATAGTCTAGGACTTCCTGAGCGGTCCAAGGTCACCGAAGGTATCCTATTATAGAAAGCATTGCTCTTATTCTTTTTATAGCAAGTCGAGTGAGGCCCAGAACCGCCTTGGTTGTGCTAATTATTTATTGCGCATTCACGAGTCCATGCCTTCTTAGGTAAATTATTTCCCATAAATACGCATTTGAAGTAGGGAATATCCTTTGCGTACTTTTTCAAATCCACATCGTTCGGCGATCGTCGGGTCAACCTTAGGAGTTTTTTGAATTTTTACATGGCGGCAGAGGAGAGGTTAGAAATAGAGCGCTGCCACTCTTATAAGGTTTTAAATAAATTCCGCTGCCTTTCTTTCCAATAGCAGCCGCTACCATAACTCGATTATGTCTTTCACTTTCCTCCTGCAGCTTTCGCGTCATTAATCGCCTTAGCAATACTACTAGCACACCCTTCTAACGCATCCGCAGCAGATAAATCTGCAAATACAGGTAATAATAGTAGAAGCAACCCGCCTGTTCTAGGTAGCCGTATTACGCGAGGAACTTTAACATTCTTTTGACCTCCGATAACTCTGATGACAATACGAACGGCAGTAAAGACCGGCTTTGTTGAACTTAGTAAACTGCCTCCGACCGAACTTCCAATAATATAATTTGCTGAATTTCTCGTCTTCTTAAGGACATATTTGTTAAAACATGCCCTTCCTCTTTGAAATAGCTCCGCCCCGTTTACGGAATTTCCGCGTCTTATTGCGTGCCAAACGACCCATACCAAACTTCCTTTTCGCTTTCATGGCCGTGCCTAAAGATAGCGCAGATGCTTCTTCTCTAAACGAGGCATCTTTAGTTTTGAGCCGTTGCCAAGCTCTGTCCTCTATAATATGATTCGCCCTGTCTTTCGCTTTGATCGCCGCTTAAACTGTAACCTATTCGTGCTGTTTACAGGCGGTATCCAACGGGTTTACAACTGGGCCTCCACGAGCGATGTGGTTTCCCAATTTAGTACCTGAACCGCAATACTTATATCCAGGTAGGTGAGCTTCAAATGTTGGCTTGTTAATAAGCGTATTCACAACACCCGACACCTTTCGTTGTCTATGTATAACTAAAGAGCTTGCTTTCCATACCAACTCTATTTAAATTTTTTGAGGAAAAGGCAAAAATTAAAAAAAATAATGAAGAGATTTTTATATTTATTGTTTTAAATAATATTCATTGCAATAAAACTTTTACAAACACCGTAAATTGCTATCCTAAATCTTAAAATTAACAGCTTTTTACGAAGCACCTTTAATTTTTCGCTCAAATGGCGCTGATTTACATTCAATTTAAACTTATTCAAATTTTTTTCATTCAGAACTTTGAGTAACTACATCTTGCATGTTGACGTCAGTTTTTGAACATCGGAATTTCACAGCATATTCGATTAATTTGTGTCTTATGTTGTATGTTGTACCTTAATGTCGCAAATTAGCATAGAGGTGCATATTTAAAGTGATCTAAAAGTGGATCATCATCCCTACACCACACATATAAAGTTATTCCGCACAAGTGACATACAACTTTATCACATTATTTAGTGCGAATGAATTCGTTGGTTGCTAAGGCTTCAGGTAAAATAAGTTCACTCCATAAACTAGTTCCATGTGAATCATTAAATGACAATAAGCGGTGATGCCAAACATCGTATGTATAGTTATGCACAAACTGCGACGACCTTTCGGTTATTTATTTGCTTTGAGGTGGATAGCTCACACTCTAATCTTTATGACTTAAGGTCGCCGTAAGATAAGTGTGCGTTGAACTAATTTATAGTCCAATTGGCCTTCAGCTAGCTCACTTTCAGCCGGAGGTTTGTGGGTGAACTCGAACGCGCTCGTAGTCAATAAGAAGGCCAATATTCAATGGCACTGTATAGCTACTTTCAAGCGTAGCTGTATATACTACTAATTCTATATATTTTATT
>JAHWXV010735954.1:0-14396 GCA_024586415.1 Phrixothrix hirtus | reverse complement strand
ACGTGTATTTCCGCTAAAAACTGGACATCGAAAATTTGGACCGAAAACATGACTTTCTCTATAGTATATTTCATATACGTAAGAGAAAGTAAAAATTTGTACTTTTGTACATATTCTAACGGTTTTGCACAGCCAGCGCAGAACACAGAACTTTAAGAACTTAAACTTTACAAAAATAAATCGAAGATAATCAATAAGTCATTGAGAGGAAACGAATATACAACCAACAATTTCCCTGTATTTTCTTAGCAAACCGAGAACTATTATCAAACTAATATCAAATCTTGTTAAGTTAGGGTTAAATCTACATAAACCGTTTTACTCAAAACTCACGCAAGTTCTTTCTCAAAAACTATAAATTGTTTACTAAATAAAAGTGCTTATCAAAAATTAAAGTTTTCACATGGTGTTAATAATTTATTTCATAGTTATTCGTAGAAATTGTTGGTCGATGAACAAAATCTTCCCAAATAATAGTATTACTTTACTTACATTTCATTTAAAATATAATAATTGAAGCCAAATGCCTAAAACTTACAAAAAACTGACATCTTGTGGGTTTCTGTAAAATGCACGTTATAAAGGGGATAACTTATTAATGTATAATGCATGTAGTTAGAGAAACTGGTCTCGATATATTTGCTATATTGTTTTCAGTTCAAATAGTTAAATTATTTCACCCTGGCATGCGTAACATATAATTTCTGCACTAATGTATAAGATGGGTCAGATTGACCCATATATAATAAACCGCAATAAACAAGATATTTGCGTCCACGCAGATGGTTAAGATTATAATAGATGCAATTCAGGTTATGTGAGAAATATTTATTTTAGAAGGATTTATTATAGACATTGACTTTGTGTTCATTAAAAATATATTTATTGCATTTGCAACATGTTGTTGATGTTTTCCTATGCTTCTATGTCGGACACAGGGCACACCTATTCTTTTTATTTCTTCGTGTAGTTGGGATCAATGCTTGTGTAGATTTAATGCCACATAATTTCATTGCTTCCTTGATTGATGATTGAATTTGAGGTGCTTTGCATCTCCACAACGTGTAGAGCATTATAAGCTGTTTGGCCAACTCTTTCAGAAATATTCACCATTTGTGTTTTATTTTTGAATTATAATTTGGTTGCTGTGTCAGATTTTGGTGGCGTTTCGCTAATAAAGGACAAAATCTTTTTTCCTTAAGTTGCCGCCGTGGATTTATTTCTTAAAAACGTGGTTGTTGGCAAAAACGGAAGATAGAATTTTTCGCTTCTCAAAAGAAGGGTAAATAAGTTGGTTAGTTTTCTTAATCGGATAAATAAAACACCATAGGCGTGTTTCTTTTACGTCGGTGTCGATTAAAAATCTAATCGTGCCAGAAGTGTGACGGAGAAAAGTAATTTCCGAACATCTGATAGGGTTCGGTGATATATTCTTCAAAAACGGGTACGCATATTCCGAGTCGTAAAGACAGTAACCTCGGTCATGTGTTGGTTCTGTGTTAAGAGAAAACGTTCGGTGTGTTTAGGGACTCAACATAGTGTTAAGTGTTGGAAGTCCGACCTAAGAGACATAATGGTATATCTGTAGGAATTAGTCAGCACGTTTCACGCCGTAGCAGTTTTGTTGAACCTGTCTAGTTCTTCCGTCGGCGCGGGAATCTATAAACCATCCTGACGGACCATTTTGGGCAAATCAACAACCCAAACTAAGGCACCTCCCCTTTGGTATTTTTCTCTGGCTTCTTACTGTTGACCTAAGAAAAGCATAATAACTTAAGCCTCCCGTGTAGCGGGAGATTAATAATACATACGGTCTGAGGAAATCGTGGACCCATATTTCCGTTGACGGTGTCCCAACATAGATTACTCTAGCTTTAGTGCCAGTAAGTTTGCTTAATCCTTCTCTGATCGCTTGAATTAAGCCATATTCAATGGACGGAGGAGTTATTTTGTCAACTATCTGTAACTGTGTGTACGTAAGTAACTCACTTTCGTTGTCAATAGATGTCTTGTTATTTAATCGAAGTTTTATTTTTGACCGTAGTATAAGCTAATTAAGAATATTTTAATTTTCAGAGGATATGTATTAACTAAAAACCGCGTTTCTAAGAAACATATCCACGGCGGCAACTTAAGGAAAAAAGATTTTGTCCTTTATTAGCGGAACGCCACCAAAATCTGACGTTTAATATAATTATACTAACCAAAACACTAGTCTTTATACAAAAATAAATAACACAGTTCTTCACCAAGGAGAAAATTCAATTCGTCTGACATTCAACCGAACTCAAATTAATTTGCTGGCATTCAATATTTGAAAATGGTAAAAAAATATTCAAGTACTTATGTAATATCCTATATGTAATAAATAACCTGTATACAAGAAACAAAACTACATCACTCACAATGACAGCTTTAACTGACAATCAAACTTTCACAAACGTGAATGTTAAAATGACCAACCTGCCAAATAATAATGCACTAGAAAAGGAACGTTATTTTTTTCCAAAATTCAGGGTTAAAGTCACAAACCTACGAAATGATAAATAACTAGGAAGAAATAAATTTCTTTCTTACGTCAATATTAAAATGACAAATTTAATTGAAACATAAAATTATTCTCAAACGTTCAAAGTATTATGATCAGCTATGGATCTCGTGACACGCTCACGTTAAGGTAATAAATTAGACTCTAATTGTATGTTATAGTGGAGGTTAACAAATATGTAGACGTATAACTAAAAATAGAATTGTCAAAAATTATTGAGCCTTCGATCACTTTGGAGCCTGCGTAAAGTTAACTAAACTATTGGTAGTTCACAGGCCCACACATCAGGGCGTCAATTACATTTTTGCCACATGCACTTTTGGCTTTACGTCACAGCGACAGCACTGATGGCCGGTAAGTCGTTGAAGGAGGGTGGGTTCCCGATAAAGTACACCAATACCGTCCAGCGGACTAAAAAGGAAGTCAAGATATTGGAAAACTACTCCAGAAGACCGCTCAAAGGGGTTCCTTTTTGTCAAGACCCCAAGGGTTAGTATAAATTTTGATCGGGGTTTTTAGTTATTACATATCCTCTGAAAATTAAAATACTCTTAACTAGCTTATACTACCGTCAAAAATAAAAGTTCAATTAAATAACAAGACCTCTATTGGCAACGAAAGTGAGTTACCTACGTACACACAGTTAAAGATAGTTTACAAAATAACTTCTCCGTCCCTTGAACATGCCCTTATTCAAGCGACCGACGGAGGACTACGAAAATCTACTGACACTAAAACTAGACTAGTCTATGTTTGGACACCGTCAACGCAAATACGCGTCAAGGATTTCCTCAAACCGTATGTATTATTGATCTTCGGTTACACGGGAAGGCTTAAGTTATTATGCTTTTCTTAGGTCAACAGTAAGAAGCCAGCGAAAAATAGAAAAGTGAGGTGCCTTAGTTTGGGTTGTTGATTTACCCAAAATGATCCGTCGGGATGGCTTATAGATTACCGCGTCGGCGGAAGAACTACACAGGTTTAACAAAACTGCTACGGCGTGAAACGTGTTGACTAATTTCTAGAGATATACCATTATATCTCTTAGGTCGGTCCCTAAACACACCGAACATTTTCTCTTAACACAGAGCCAACACACGAGCGATTTTACAGCCTTTGCGACTCGGCAATGCGTACCCGTTTTTGAAGAATATGTCACCAAACTCTATCAAATGTTCGGAAATTACGTTTCTCTGTCACAATTCTGGCACAATTGGATTTTTAATCGACACCGACGTAAAAGAAACGCGTCTATCGTGTTTTATTTATCCGATTAAAAAAACCAACCAACTTATTTACCGTTCTTTTGAGAAGCGAAAAATTCTATCTTCCGTTTTTGCCAACAACCACGTTTTTAAGAAATAAATCCACGGCGGCCACTTAAGGAAAAAATATTTTGTCCTGTATTAGCGGAACTCCTCCAAAATCTACATCTTCCGTTTTTGTCAAAAACAACGTTTCTAAGAAGCAAATTCACGGCGGCAACTTAAGGAAAAGTGATTTTGTCCTTTATTAGCGAAACACCACCAAAATCTGACAGCTGTTCTATGTAAGTTTTTACGGTAGGAACATCAATTAAGTTTGAAAATAAAACCAATGGCATTATTCTACTTGGCTCTTGCAGGAGTATGTTTTTACCAATTTATCTAGAGTATCTACTCGAGATTTTGTCTCATTATAGGAAGTCACAATCTTTGGTTCTGATTTGGAACCTTCAGTGATATTTTGGTTTTGAGGCATTTTACTGAGTCACATAACGCCTGCTAGGGTTTGTTACATAACTTTCAAGGCAAACTTCCTTGTAGAATCCAAATCCACTTGAGTATAACAGACGACTACGAGATGGCTTCGCGCAAGACGCAATTTTCCTTTTATTCTGCGGAATTATACCGACCTAAGTTATTCGTTTACTCAAAAGTTCTTCTCCTAAAGCTTTGTTTGTGAAAAAATGTACGAGCTGTAAGTTTAATGACAACAGAAAATTCAAGGTTATTTTGGGTTTCGTGTCCTGATTGTTTTTCAATATAAGAAAGCCGTCCACTTCATAAGAATTCCTTAAATCTGCCAGCCAATATATCGCTATGGCGTACTTTTATGAGTTTTTCGGCCGATACTGCGTAAATGGGCATCTGATAAAATCAACAGTCCCAGAAAGCCATTCGGTTCGCTTCTGTCTATCTGTATAACTTTTCTGTCATTTTATCGCATTTTCGCTACTTCTTTGTTGGTACGAACACAAATTACATCTAATATAGTATCTTGCAGGAGTGGTTCAAACGCATCTTTTGGGGTTATTGTTGAAATATTTTTTACAGGTCCACAATCCAATGTTATTATATTCCTCTGAGCCGTACCAAGAGTAATTGCCGAAGAAGTATTTTTGTTCCAAGGTTTTGTTCTAGGTCCTCATAAGTTAAATCATCATATAGTCGATATCAGACAAATTATTGATTAGGATCTCTAATTCAGTTTCAGTACGATTTGCGTTAGCCATAGCCAAATACCGTAAATAATATGTTGTAGATGAGATTGTAGTATTTACAGTTGCATAAATAATCAATAAAATAACTTTCTCATTCTATACTTTTTCATTTGATAAAATTAACATGGAGACATTACAAAAATTGAACCACAATTATAGCTTCATTGTTACACTAAACATACAAAGACTCAGAGCGATAGTGAAACTGTGACTAATTACGGCAAATAGGAAATGACGTCACAACAAAATACCGAGTACAACCAATGACTAGTTAGAACAGGCACAGCGTATTAGAAACACGATTTACCGCCTATTTACCGCTAGGGTGATCTTGACCCATTATGTGCCTTTTTGACATATGTACTTGAACATTTCTTCTTATATAATTTGTTCAATAAAATATTTGTTCCAACCGAAATAGAATATCGATTAATTAAACTATAAGCGAAGATTACATGAAAGATACATACAATAAACGGCTTCTTTTTAATTTATTCAAGTCTCAAATCCCTTCTGCGTGATTCTGACCGTTGTCATGCATTTCAGGGTCAACACTATGTTATTAGTCGAATTTATTTAATTGTAATTGATCAAGTAAAATGGATTTAAATGTTTGACCTAGTTTTTTGACTACGTTACCGTATTTTGGTCATTTGATACGTTTCCTACTATTAATTGTTATTTATATTAATTAATTTAAGCATCTGTCTAATATAATAACACCAAATATTTTACGAAGTGCTTCAATGTAAGTGATGCTGGAAAAGTTTAGTAATCACTAGCCATGTTTATGACTTTCTACCCAATGCATTGCATTCATTTCATCTTAAATCAAATCGAAAGACACTTGGTTTAGCCTAACTTTCTTAATTATGACATATAAGCGACTTAAAGGCTATTATTTGACATATAATTGGCAAATTATTTTTTGGCGCTGCTAAACATCATCAAAATATACAGGGTGGTATATAAAATAGACAAGTCAAGGCTACCTCCGGCTAAACCGGAAGAAGAGGAATTGAGAACTCCTAAAATATCGCTTTCAACGTTTTGCACGTATTATAAAAATTACATTTCATTACATGAAGAATTCTAATATTGGACTTATTTATTAGCAACCATTTATATAATAAACCGTTACATATGAAAAAAAATAATGTATTGTTTATATTAGGAGGTATTTTATATAAATAAAATAAAGAAGAAAATTCCTCTTATCGGCACCAATTTTAAAAATTAATTCCGCACAAGTGAAAAGCCATGAAATTGTAATATAGGCAATTCTAAGGCTTATCACCAAAAGATTTTTAATAACCTAACTTAATAGGTATTAATTTAAAAGTTTTCATTTTCAATCACAGTGACACCGCACTCGCAGATCAACGGTTTCGCCCTATATAGAGCACATCAGTACGGGGTGGGTGGACATGCTGGTACAAAACGCAAAACTTCTTTTTAAACACATAAACTTTTGTGAATGTCGATGCAAAATACTGGCAAAGCCCACTATTGTTTATATTAGGAAGTATTTTATATAAATGAAGTAAAAGAAGATTCCTCCTAAACGGCACGAACTTTAAAAATTAATTCGGTACAAGTGAAAAGCCATGAAACTGTAATATGAACAATTATAAGGCTTCTCGCCAAAAAATGTTTAATAACCTAACTTAATAGATAAAAATTTGAAAGTCTGCATTTTGAAACAGCGTGACACAGAACCCGCAGAACTATGGTTTTCCATTGACACTCACACAAGTTTATGTGTTTAAAAAGGAGTTTTGCATTTTGAACCAGCGATGAGCCCCACATAGGACGAAACCATTAGTCTGCGAATTCAGTGTCACACTGATTTAAAATGCAAACTTTCAAATCTTTACCTATTAAGTTAGGTTATTAAAAATCTTTTAGTGGGAAGCCTAAGAGTTGTTCATATGACAGTTTCATGGCTTTCCACTTGTGCCGAATTAATTTTTCAAATTCGTGCCGTTTAGGAAGAATCTTCTTTGTTTTAGTTGTGCGCGGTGTTCGTAAAATACGTCAGGAAACTTTGAAGGCTGATTCTACGCCAAAAAATAATGTGGGTAAGCCATTTGTGAAAATGTCGAAATCTCCATGGTTACAAAGATACGGCGGTGACAAGGAGAATTTTAATATCTATTTTTTGCTCTAGATATCTTAAACTTTTACCAATTAAGTTTTTACTTGGCACATAAACTAAGCTCAATAGATGAAATAATTGTGGGTTAAAAATAATTCTTTTGAATACCGTTAGAAGTCACTTTAGCTAACCTGCAAAATTTATTTTTTTTGTGCCTTTTTTATCTTAACACAATGTAATAAACAATACGTCATTTTGAAAGCAATAAAAGCTTTAAAAGTAATTTACTCTTTGTTGAAGTCGATAAGTCTCACCGGCTAGTCACAAATTGGCTATAATGCCAGCCCATGTATTTAAACAAAACCGCCGCTGATGATTCTTTTCTACAGTCGTACGTGGATTGCTAAAACCCCATTGATGACTATTACGAAAATTAACAATGTCATCTCGTGTAAATGCCCCTTCGTCTGTAAATAATATGACATCAACGAACTGATTTTTGTCTTGGTATATTTGCAAAATACTGTTACACATATTCAGCCGTAACTGAGATTCACCCTTATAAAGCGCCTAAATTTTTTGGACATGAAATGGATAAAGAAGCCCTTCATGCAAAAATTACCAAACAGTAGAAGAGGAAATGCCACCTTTTTCTGTACCTTGGTCTACCTCTATCGTGATGACTGTTATTAAATAATCCTACCTTATCAGGTCTTCTCTGAACATGTATAAAGATTTGGGCAAGCGGGACATTTGTATCAGGATAGGTTTCGATGTAAAATCGTCGTGACTGTTCTGGATTTCCGTAAGCTCTTCCGCAACAGAAATGCATATCACGGAACTCTGTATTTGAATAATGGTTCATTTTGGAATAAGCTTAGTTTTTAATTTAGTTTAAACAAAAATGTACTATTTTCACTTGTAATTAAATTAGCATTAGCTGTCAAAATTCATAACATTAGATTCATGGCAGCTTGATTTTTGAATACAAATTAAACATAAGGTATAAACTGATGAAAACTTTGAAGCCGATTTGTGACTAACCGGTGAGACTTATCGATTTCAACAAAGAGTACATTATTTTTAAAGCCTTTAAAATTGTTTATTACATTACGTGTCAAAATAAAAAGTTACAAAAAAAATAAGTTTTGCAGGTTAGGTAAAGTGCCCTCTAACGGTATTCGAAAGAATTGTTTTTACACTACAATTATTTCATGTATCGAGATTAGTTTATGTGCTAGAGATAAAATAGAAGTTAAAATTCTCCCTTTGCACCCCCGTACCTTGGTAACCATGTAGATTTCGACATTTTCACAAATGACTTACCCACATTATTTTTTGGTGTAGAATCAGCCCTCTAAGTTTTCTGACTCATATTCCGAACACACTGCATATGAAGGTGCTTCGAGGAAGACGCGATATACCATCAAATATTCAACAAGGATGTTATAAATTTCAATTGGTAATACAGTTTTACGAATCAGATGCCGTCATGTGAAGTTATAATTCGATCTGCTAATTCATTTTCTGCTTTAAAGATATTTTAAATCGATCGGAAAGTGCACTGTCTTATAATGGGAAATTTGTAAGCTAGCTGTAATTGAATTCTTTGTAAGAAAAGATTGGAAAGCAATAAAATGGTAAATGTATTTGGAGAATCTGCTTTTTTAAAAATCGTGGTTTATAAGTGGATACACGGTCGCACAAGAATTGATGTAAATCCCCATAGTAGACGTCTAGAAATTGCCACAGCCAAACGATTGTGCATGATATATTTTACTCACAACGCTACGCATAAAAAGGCTTTGTATAAAATGGTTGCGACACTTGCTAACAGTTAACCATAAACGCATTCCAATTCGTTTTAGAAGGGTTTCAATCGTTTCTAAAAGAAGAACGTTGACTCTGTACATATTTTATAACTATGTATGGAATATGAATTCATCGCTACACGCCAGTCACTAAACAACAGTCTAAATAGTAAGCAAAAGTCGGTTGTCCTGCACCAAAGGAGAAAAAGTCAGTCACATCAGTAAGAAAAAGTATAGTGCATGTACTACAATATACGAAAGGAACTTTAACGATTGAGTATCTTGACAAAAGTAAAACAATAACAGAATAATATTAAACAAATCTTTTGAACCGACTAAGAAGGCAATTCCTGAGAATAAAGAGGATTACATTTCATTGAAATAAAAACTTTGTGACAATGGGAAAACTTAATCAATTTACGTTTGAATTGTTAGGACATCTATTTATTCACCAAATTTGGTGCACATTTACTTCTAAGTGTCTCTAAATCTTAAAAGCGCCCTAGCTGGTAAGTGTTATTCGTCTAATTAAGAACTAATTGCAGCCGTAGAAGGGTGTTTTTCAGACTTTCAGAAAGCTGCTTCAAAAACGAAATAAGTTAACAGGAGCAGCGCCGAACTATCTCCATTGAAATTACTGGAAGCCATGTTGAAAATAAATCTAGTTCAAAATGGTGTTTTAGGTTTTGATTTCCATTCCGCAAACTTTTAAAACCACTGTCGTATAAAGCTCGAGTGATTTTTAAATTAAATAGATTCTGTAACATTACATATTTACTAAAGGCTAGGATATCAACATGTTTTCATATATAGTTTTACAGCTATCTAATTTACTCGATATCTCGAAAATATTGATTTTTTTACACAAAACAAAGGGTTGGTATATAAAGAATTGCAGCAGAAATTTGTCATAAAACTGTTTTTGATAAGCGTTTTGTGGTATAAGTATGTTTAAAAAATAATTATCGGTGATTATCGGTACATTTTGGATAAACTTAAATGGTAAAAACAAAGAATAAAGATAATACAAATGGAATATTCTTAGTTTTGCGACAATTCTAAAACATTCAAGGATAATATTAATTCTTCTAAATTAATCTAAAGTAATACATTTTGTCGATTTCGAGTAAATTGTAAAGACTAGAATTATTTATTTAAACCATCTGTATTAACCTTACACACTATAACTATTAGTCAGCATGGTAATGTTCTTTATAACTTCGTTTATAGAACTTTTTATTTTTCTATAGAATCCCACCCTTAAGGGATGGATTTTTGGAGTATGTTTGAATTGAGGTAAATTTCTAAATTTCTAAAATATGCGCTATGGTAGACATTTAGCCAAAAGTATCTTCAAATAAATATGTGTATGCTGAGTCATTTAATAGATATATTTTAACTTTAGAAATTTGCTATAAATAAATTAAACAGGCATAATGTAATGTGTGCCATGCTTCTGCAACTAATTTGAACTTACTTAAGTTGCTTAATAATATGACAAGATCGAGTTAAACAGAAACATGTTTAGGGATGCAGTATAAGTAAACTTGAATTTAATTTAACTGTTTAACTGTTTTAAAATTATTTATAATAAGTAATATTTATTAAGTACACAAAGTTTTAATTAAAGTAATAATCCTTAGGAAGATCTGTAAACAACAATGTTGGCCGCTATATCGTACAAAGATGGTATTAACGTTTAAGTTCTAATTATAATCGAATTATGTAATATATACTACCCCACTGTCGGAAAAACCCATTTAAATGCGGTAATCAATAAATTGCTCATAATATGAATAGTAACAGTCTTTGAAAAAACTTCCTTTGGGCTGGTTATGAACCCGTGACTTCTGGTTCGGGTCCAATCCCCCAGTACGATGGAAACATTTTCAGGAATTGTCACTACCAAGATTATGATTAATTCATTAATCACCATATTTAGGTTTTAATATTACAAATATAATTATTTAAATAATTCGCTGAAAGTAAATGGTAATGTAAAAAATCTACATTGATCAAACAGCAACTTTCCAGTTAGTAGGGTCAGCAGTCAATCCAACTATTGTGTTTTAACCAAGCTAGAAATTGTAGATTGTGATTAAATATTAATTAAATAAGAAAGCATTCGCCTGTCAAACCGACCCGATTGAGGCACCAAAGTTAAATTTTTGAAGGTGGAAGGAAAGCATTGTAATTAAGGTGCAGCAGCATACTTCAAATTTTGAATGTTTTGTCGAAAATATTTTTAAATGCTAAAAAAGCGCCAGACGCTTTTATTGGTTGTCAGTACCTGCCGGCAATCCCAAAGTTGTTTTGGGTAGCCTACTTTTTAAGGTACTTAACAGGTTTGAAATTGGTATAGGGTGTTTACTAAGCTATTTAGAGAAAGTATCTAAGAACCCAAGCGGTTGTGACTATTAAAAGTATTCGCCAGGCAAAAATAAATTTTGCAAGGGTGCGACAGAGAGAACGTCTTATGGATACTTACATACGAGAGGTGTGAGTTCCTTCTTTCTATCATTGTTAGCACAGTCTATAGGGCAACCAGTATGTTCATTTAGGGCGGTCCTTTTGATCTTTGTGTCTCAAAGCTCCAAACGACGCATATCACGAAGCACGTATTTACTAGATGTAGAAAGATCATATCTACACCACACCTATTGTTTCACTTACTGTTACTGTTTTACTTCTATAGCGTGCTTTGAAGTAATTTGAATAATAATACAGGAATAACTTACAATTTTAAATATAGGAAGTATTCAGGTAATGCTTTATTTCAAGTCCTATTTTAACAATTACGTAGTCATTATACCAAAAATCCATTGGAATAGGAAAATCAACGATTGTCACTACTGGCCACTCTATACTGTGCTAGCAACCATGGCAAGCAGGAACTCGCAATATACAGTTACTTGCGCGTACATTCATCCGTATAACCTTCTCTCTATCGCACTCTCGCAAAATCTCTATTTTTGCCTGGCGGACGCTTTCAACTGTTGAAACCGTGTGGTTGCTTACATACCTTCTTTAAATAGTTTAATAAACAACCTATACAAACTTCTAACTTTTAAAATACCTAAAAAATAACCTACACTGAACACTTTGGGAATCGCCTAGTAGGCACTTACAATCAAAATCAGTATTTCCAATGAAAGATATAAAAACTTGAAGTTTGCTACTGCACTTAAATACAATTTTTTTTCTTACACTTTCAAAAATTTAAGGGTTGCTGACGCAATTCAGGTAGGTTTGTCAGGTCGATATTATCTTATTTAATTGATATTAACTGAGTTATCTACAAATTTTTAGCTTTGTTAAAACTGATTAGTCTGATTGAATGCTAACGCTCTATTTATTAGTTTGAGGCTGTAAAAGTAGTTCAATGATTAATCTGTCGTTTGTAAATTAGTTTCTTGACTTCCGGGACAAAAACGCCACATTTAGTTTCCATGACTAAAGCAACACTTTTGTTTTGGTCCCAAGGCAGATAAAGTAAATTTAATCCCACATTTACAAATCAATCTATGGTAACAACAAAAATGTTATTAAATAATATTTGCTGTGAACCATTCATTGATAAATCGAATGAACTCTCAAGACCAAATTTTTCGAAAATGCAAAAAATAATGTATATTCCAAGCTTCCAAAAGCTGCGGAAAACATGTGAACTAATTTTAATGTTAAATGTAACAGCCAATCATTTGAATGGCATATTAAATGTACATTTTCTGAAAACATTTAATTTGACAGGTGTATGCCGCATTTGAATTAAATTGTTTGCTTAGTTTTCAATAACTACTTTATATAAAATCGTCTTTCTTAAGACGCCTGTTACTAAATTCGAAGCTTTCTTTAGGTAACTAAATTCATTACTTTGTTTACAGAAACCGAGGTTATGTCGTTTGTAAAATTCGCTTCATTTAATTTTAAAAATTAATTATCATTTTTCAACTTTTTATACTATTGTCGTCAATACAATTTAAAAATCAATGGTTGCATATATGTAACATTTTATTATAAAAGTTAGTATCGTATTTAAATGTATTTCGTCAAATAAAGTTTGTAGTTAAGTACTGCTATTTTATTTCTTACTTGGAATTTTTTTAAATACTACTCATCATAAAATGGGTATCGCAATAACCTTCATCCCGACTTCATCGTCCTGAAACATGGCTAGAAATATTTTGTAATGTTTCAAGGTATATCTAAGTGACAAAATATAAGCTCATTCATTAAACGTGTATCATATTTGTCATGTGTACTTAACTAAATCCATATCGACACATTAAAATTATTTCAGTCAATTGCAACAATTATTTGTTTTTATTAAACTACATCGTAAAATCAAAAGGATATAGAAGATATATAATCAATATACTACTATTCAAATTAATTTAGTATTTGTTTACAAATTTACATACACCGCCAACAAACTTTTGTATTTCAATGTACGTTGTGCAACTGCAGCTCCACTTTTAAACGTCGTCAGTGCTTTTTTAATCTTGGCTGCACTGTACCTCAGGACTAAAGTGCTTATTAATCCTTCGAGAGAATACTTCTCTCTCGCGATTAAAAGAGGCACTTTTGTTCCTTGGTATATAATATAGTACTTTGTTTTAGATTATTTCTTTTAGTAATTTATATAAAATTATAATGTTTACTGGAACAAGTCCAGAATTTGGGTTATATAAATATGTTATAGGTAGGCAAAAGATATTTTTAAAAGTAACTGTTTAATTGCTGACGTTTTGGGCAAAGATTTGTCCCCTCATCAGAGCCTAAAATGTTTACAATTAATATAATGTTAAATAATCTAATATAAATGGGCTTGCATAAATTATAACATCAAATTAAAAGAAATATACAATTGTAAAAATATTTTGAAAGACTTCAAAATTTGTCATAAATATAATAAATAAGAAAAAACAAATATTACCATAGCATTAGGAAAAAAATATAATATGTGTGTATGCCTTAGCGTGCTTTACGTGCGTGCGTGTGTGCGTTCTTGTTAGTTATCTATATCACTTTACTCGTATAAGATTAACTATTAATGTTGATTAGCTTCTCCTTGAACGTTTTCTTCCTAATGCTATAGTCATATTTGTTTTTTTATTTATTATATTTATGACAAATTTTGAAGTCTTTCAAAATATTTTTACAATTGTATAGTTCTTTTAATTTGATGTTATTGTTTATGTAAGCCCATTTATATTAGACTATTTAGCATTATATTAATTGTAAACATTTTAGGCTCTGATGAAGAGACAAATCTTTTCCCAAAACGTCAGCAATTAAACAGCTACTTTTATAAATATCTTTTTCCTGCCTATATAATATTCTGGACTTGTTCCAGTAAACATTACAATTATTTATTATACGTGTTTGCTTCTTTAAGAAGATTTATATAATTATATATATATATATATATATA
This sequence comes from Phrixothrix hirtus, assembly GCA_024586415.1. Classification (NCBI taxonomy): domain Eukaryota; kingdom Metazoa; phylum Arthropoda; class Insecta; order Coleoptera; family Phengodidae; genus Phrixothrix; species Phrixothrix hirtus. Next base: position 23 of record JAHWXV010735954.1, on the reverse strand, counting down.
TATATATATATATATATATATAT
>JAHWXV010735926.1:0-12779 GCA_024586415.1 Phrixothrix hirtus | reverse complement strand
TACGTTGACATCAACTCTTATTTTAGAATGTATTCCAAAAGATAAGATTTTTGTAGTTTCAGGTTCAGGTATAGAAATTAAAAATTTCAGATCAACACATTATAGGAATTTAAACCTAGACAATTTAATTCTTCGGTAGCCGGTTGACTGAAAGTTATACAAACGATCGGGTGGTTTCGCACGGTCTCGTTTTTGTAAATAAATGTTTTTGAAAATGTGTAAATATGATTGATGTAAATGGTAAAATACGCAAGCAATTATTAAATAGTTAATGCCTTTAAACTGCGAAATAGAAGGTACAATTCTAGTTAAAATATTCGTGAGAAAATATTATAAACTATCTGGAAAGTTAAAATGATTAGGTAAATTCAAAACATAAAGAAAATGATTGGCTTGCTAAAATGGGGCAAATATAATAAAAACTACGTAAACCAGAAGAACAATGCCTTTTTGTGCTCTAATTCTCGACTTCAAACTAATTTCTGAGCTTGTTAGCAAACTTGAAGAGTAAAAATAAATGACGTTCATAGTATAAAAATAGCGAAGTGCTTAATTACAGGCCCGATGTAATTTGAGTCGTGAACAAAACCGTGTTAGATAAGTTTGATCGCAATAGGGATCTTTTTATTTGATGATTATATCAATAGCAAGGCCAGCTTAAACAAGGAAATAAGGAGAACTAATTCAACCACAGAGATAAGGTCCAATACTCCATACAGGATCGTCAAAGTGGTAAATTCTAATCCATTACCTGTAGATGCAAACAAACGTTAGTTAAGAAACCAATTATGTTTGGAGGTATATACCAATCAGTAAAATTTATCTTAGTGTCATATTCTTACTTAATAATTTTAACTTTGATTTGCGCTGATTGATAACGATAATCTTTGTTGACACCGTTTGTAATTTTAAAACTTAGGTAGAAAGATTTAAAAGTTCATTCATAAGATTTTACAAATTATTGAATACCCGTTTTAATGTAAAAGAATGCAGTGATCGACAACTCTACACAAAGGGAAAGATTATTTTAAGATGTACTTGTTTGGATGCATTAGTATAATTTCATTTTTCTGACTAACATTGTTCGGGTGGTTTATTTTCTTAGTTTCTCTTCACATACAATTGAACTGCCAAATATTCCCACCTTGTTGTAGGTGCCACGTCGACACTAAGAAGAGAGCATTTTAGTATTTGATGATGTCAAAAAGGTATCAATATAAGAAATTCTACTGTTATGTCATATTTTATAAACAAGTTAATCTTAGGAAATAGTCTGTTTCTTTATGAATTATTTAATCGGAAATGAATTATCCTTTAAAATAAATGTAGTATTGAATGATGACTTCTTTACAACTATATGACTATCGTAAGTCGTCGAATACATTAAAATATTATAAAAAACGATGCTGTTTTATCTTGAAACTTTGGTTTGTTAGAATCGATATTTAACTCACTGTACGTCGTCCCCGATTGGTGTGGAGGCTACCATGTTGAACAATATAATTAAAATTGCTTCTGATCAATATAGTATATATTCAATGCTACAATAAATTGTTATGCATAAATTGAGAGCGCTCTATGTAAATAGTTTATAACAATTACAGGATATACGAGTATATGTATGTACCAAGTATTAAATTTTGTTTCGACAATCGTTACGTTAAATTTTTGTTAATCTTACGCCATTGTGAAGTTAAATAATTTACTATGATATTTTAATCGGCGTAACATGAACTAAGAAATAAAGTTTGAAAATGTAACGAGCACAGGTTGAACACGGTAGGGCATACTCGCGAGATAGTAAAATTAGCAGGGCTACTTGAAACTAAGATTGGGTATTGTAGCTTTCTTAATTGCCGAGATTTGATAAATAAGTAACTTAGGGGTATCACTTATTAGAATGCTATAATCCTCCGTAAATTCATATTCGTACGGTTCTATATAGCCACGCCTTCATTCCAAAGGGGCTAGGGGCCATATAATATTAATTCGGAGGCATAAATAAAATAATTTCTGTAAAATGACACTAAACACCCGCGTCAGTCAGTAATTTCGTATTGAATTTGTTCCTCGAGTGCTAGTGCAGTCTAACCTTGAGAGTACGGTGATGTCAATGTTGTGCCGTGATTATAGTAAAACGTGCTTCAAAATAGATTTCAAGGAGTCAGGAATACAATCAGCTTCGTTTGAAATGGTTACAGCGTAACCTCGCAAAATGTGTCTAGATGATTGTACAAAACTGTTATATTGGGTTTTTTTAGGAATACTGACCGGATATATTTTAAGGAATGCAACTGCTAATTGAAAAATTATAAATTTAATTTTTATTTATTAAAATGAATCTAACGAGCGATGAAGAATTTCATATTTTCTTTACAAAATTAAATTAGTAGTTGGTTTCACCTTGGAAAATGTTCGAAAAGTTACACTTTAAACGTTGTAATTTAAGAGTTTAGAATTGACATAATTGTGAATCTTTATATCTCTTAAACGCAAATGCTTAGAATTATTAACTGAAGAAGCAAGTCTATTTATACTTGATAAGTTTTCCATAATTCGATATTGGGGATATATAGCTATTAATTAATTACCAAACTAGTTTTACCCAACAAAAAAAACAGTTATAATTCTAGATGTTTAAATTATTTTATTTTAATTCAGTCGAACGTTTTCACCTTAACTACTGAGCATCCTCAGGACTTTCATTTAAATATATTTTGCTAGTTGCTACATTAGGAGATCATTTGAAAGCTTAATTGGTCATGGATTAAAATTTTTCGAAGCGTAATATAAGTTAATTAAATAAATAAATAAATAAATAAATAAATAAGAAGCACGAAAACACAATTCTAACTTGTACGAGTACAGTGTTGTAGAAAGTTACACAATACACGTTAAAATTTTTGTCACTTAAAATTATTGAAATATTGTATGTGATGTTTCTCCTTGTTGACTTTAATTTTGATTCTTTATTTTGTTTGTCTTAAATAATTTAAATGATAATAACTATATCAACTCGTATATTGCCGTAAAGGCTAAAAAAAGAGTTTTTTGAGGAGGCCATAGCCTACTACGATTTTTATTTAGAAAAACAAAAGTTTAGCTCATAACTCGATAGGTTATTTGGAAAACTTGATTCAACTATCTTATAAGAACATAATTATCTACAACTTTTTCCTGTGTAAATTTTCGGTAAAACCAATACCCAGAGAGGCAGATGTGGTTAAAGAAATTATAAAAATTCAGTTTTTTAAAAATATGTAGTAATTGATGAACTTTTTTTCAAAACCAAATACTGCGATGAATAGAGCTCGTAAAACTGCACATCTTTCCCTATTTAACCAACTCTATAACTTCAGTACTTTCCGAAATTCCTATAGTGTAATATCGAAAAAAACTCACCTTGTATAGTGTGACCGAGCATTCGGGATGCGAAAATTCCTTTTTGACCTTGCGTCTCAACTGATATATTAATTTCCCCATGCTTGCTAGAAATTTAGTCAAAGTTGTTGATGTTTGAATTTTAGTAGATATTTCTATAGTGTCAAAGGTCATTTCTTTATTCCTGAAGCGGCTACTCTTTCACATGTTTATTCTGCCGAAGAATTATTAATTTCGGCCAACTTTGAATTCGAGTGCTTGGAAAAACTGCCAACCATAAGGTTGCCGAGGTCAGCTAACTTGCAAGCAAAAATTAATTTGAACTTCCTACTATCTTGGTCTTTAAACGGCATTAAGGCAATAAAATATATGTCAGTCTTCTAACAGAAATTTATTGGTAATATTTGGCGTTAGATTATAGTGACACATTGAGTTAATAACCATATATGAAGTTAGAATTTTTTAGTTTCTAGCGCAAACTTATTGAACAGATGGATTTGGTGTAGTAACTGTCTTTTTTGATAAAATGTAGTGGGTCCATCTTGATTGGCGGTAAAGTTATTTGTAGTAAAGTTTGGTAATTATTTAAATAAAATATAAAGGTAATCAGTCTTCCAACTGAAATTTCTTGTGTTTTTATTAAAATTAAACAAATATAATAGTGCACATTTTACAAGTATTGTTTTATTTTTAATCTAATAAAACGTTCCACCAAGTGCGGGTACCGTATCAGTTAAAACAAATAAAAAGCTTCATATTAGTAAATATGGGATTAAGGAAAATGGTTAAATAATCTTAGTTTAATGCTACATTGAAAACGATAAACAACTGTGTCACAAGCTCAATGGCAAGCAAAGCATATAACAGACTTTACGAGTATTCAACCACGACCGCCAAAGCTAGAGTGGAGCAAGGTGTGGTTGATCGATAGTTTTCGAGGTTGAACACTATATAAATACTCAAAATCGGGTTATGGACCGTACTGTTCTCCAGTCTTTTAGTGCAGAACAGCGTTAATTTACGAGATGTTGAAAAACTACCTTTATAGCGGAGATAGACACCCCTAGGGTACTGCAGATTCGGTAAATCGTCTAATCTGAATTAAATGACACTGTGCGTCTAACGTTATTTATTATGACTTCTTCTGTATCTGAGAGAGTTGTAAATCAGTGCATCAATATGGGAGGCCACCTTCCAGGTCGATGAGATAATGGTGGTCAAAGAATGAAGGGGGCCAATTGGGGATTCACTTTGTATATAACAACGTATTTGATCAATTTTAGAAATTCACGGACTTATTGAAAAATTGGGTTTACAACAAAACGGCTTGGAGGACGAATTCCAATCAAAGTTAACTATAGTAAAATTGCACTTTAAATAAGTCATCCGGTATATGAATGCATCTTTGTGAATTGAACATAAATATTCTTGACACAGTGAAATGACTAATGTTATTTTTATAGATTTTATCACTCTGAATTCTAATATTTTCGACGCACACACCATTGTTATTAAACTTTAGAATTTAATACCGATGGTTCAAATAAAACAATCGATGCACTGAACGCATTCATGAAATGAGATAGTAGTCCACAAGTTACATATTTAAAAAGAACCAGTTCAATTGGTAAATAATCCTTAAAACCAAAATATTGCCATCTGTCACTCCAAGGGTGACAACTTTCATTTATAATGTAACAATGATTCACGAAGGAGTTCTATAAATGATCAGGCTAAATTACTCGTGACTACACCAACTTAAACCATGCCCGCTAAAGAGAGCATAGTGACTTTACCACCGGAACTCGTTCGCTACCGAAAATATAGATATACAATTAAGCCTGTTCGGAAACGCTTGGAACATTAAATATGTTGAACATGAGAGTCAATGGAATACAAATATCAATGTAGGTCATGAAATTCAGTCATAAGTGATTATTATATGAAATTACAAAAGTTAAATTAACACTTTTTTGTATAATTATGCCTCGTTTTTGTTTTGTGCTCATAATTAATCTAGATACGACATTAATAATTTGAATTCCCGCTAGCTTTGATGTAGAATTTTAACAGGGTCGAAAACTAAGAAGCTCTGACGTGTTCTTTATGGAATTTTGATGGTCACGGTGATGAAAAGCGAAAAATATACTTGAATGTCGTTACCCTCAGCCACATTAGATATATATGCAAGATCAAGGTGAATGTGTTATTTGCCTCAAACCCTGTCGCCTAATTATTGCAAATTCGTTGGTTGTCCGATTTCGGTAAAAATTTCCTAGGTAGAATGACTATATCCTAACGACAGGTACAATTAGGAATTGCGATTGGCTGAAAGAAAACAAACGCTTCGCTTGCGTAACGCGCTATTGCTTTTCACCTATCCTAGCTTTGCTTATGCAGCGTTTAACAATTTTTCAAAAGAAAAGCGTACTTTAAAAATGAAGCTTCTCTCAATGGCTTGACGTAACCTACTCAATTAATTGGTTCTTTAGTCTTACAGTCTTTGAATGCCTCTTCTTTAGCGGCGCAGCGCTAGCATTCAGGCTTATCGCTCTGATGACACGACCATGCCGTCATTTATTGAAAGAAACGCTACCTCTCCAGTTGTATTTTTATACTGACTGTTACAAAACTTGTTTGAAATTCATCTAGACCACTAGATTGACGATTGTTAACTTCTCCAACTATAATTTCCAAGGTGGCACATTAAAAATTAAAATATTTCTTTACGGGACTGGCTTTATTTTAAAAATATAAGAAACGTAATTGACTTATATTTCTTATTAGCAAAAGAATATTTACCTAATTGAATTTATTTTTAAGCTAAAAGATACATTTAATAAATTTTAATTCGGCTCAATAAAATAATTCAACATTTATTATACTATATAAATAATTAAAATTATTTTACAACCAAATTTCCATCCTTTAAATTATAGAATTCAGAAGACTAAAATATGCACTCTTATGATTACTTTATTTTACTATATGTATATATACTCAGTGACATAGAAATTGCAACACCAAGAAGGAGTTAAAATTTCCGGATGAAATCTGGTAGTTATAGTAAATATAATTAAGTAATAAATGATAAAAATTTGGGAGGAAAATTTTTATTAGTTGAACAAAATTTTATAATAATTGGTAATAATGCGTGGTGCGGCCTCTATGATTTACACATTCATTTACACGCCGAGGCATTGATTGAATAACGTGGTTTATCTCGTCTTGGGGTATAGCCTCCCATGAAAATTACACCTCATGTCTCAAGGCCTCCAAAGTCAAACGAAGACGTTGAAAATTTCGTAAGCTTCTACCCATTATATCCCACATATATTCAATGCGAGAAAGATCTGGAGATCTTGGAGGCCAGGGCAAAAGATGAATCCGGGGCTGCTCAAAGAAGTTCAAGGAAAACCTTGCTACATGTGAACGTGCATTATCTTGCTGGAATAATGGATTTTCGAACTCTTGTAAGTATGGCAGAAGATATGTTCCAACCACATTCGCAATATACCGTTGTCATGTCATATTGCCTTGAATGAACACCAAGGGAGACCTGCTGCCAAAGGTAATCGCACCCCAAACCATAACACCCACAGTGCGGTGTACGTGCCTTTCAACTGTAAATCAAAGATTCTGTCATTCACCCCGTCTTCTTCTGACTCTCATACGACCGACGTGAATTGCTAAACAAAATCTAGATTCTTCACTAAAGACAACACGGCGCCATTCGAGATCCCAATTAGATCGTTCATTGCACCATTGTAACCGTTGCTGACAATGTTCTGCAGTCAAAAGAAGCACAAGTTGCGGATTCGGCAATAAACTATTCTAAGGGTTAAAAGGCGAGCTCCTTCACCAAAATATTGGTTACTAACTGCCCCAATAGAGGAAAATCGTTCTCTAAATTCCAGTTGTCTTAAGCGACGATCTTGACGTTTATTCGTCCTCTTGAAGCCCCGCTTCATCTTTTAGAATATTCTTGGCCATATTCAAACCATGCACGACACATTCGCATTACAGTAGACTCATTTCGATTTATTTGGTTAGCAATTTCCCCAAATGAAAAACCAACTTCGCGCAAACGAATAATTCGACCTCTGTCAAATTCGCTTGATTGATGGTAATATCCTGGTTGTCGTACTCTTAGGAATGATCAAAAAACAAAACACGTTAAGAAAAGAACAACAACCAAAAAAGTGTTAATTAACAATGAAAAAGAACAATAAATCGTACCAAAAACTCAGACCAAAGAAGTTAGCAAAAAATTATAACAACTGTAAAATGTGACGTTGTCACATTACCACTTGATCTCAAACGTTAATCAATTATTACTTAATGCCCAAAAGATCCGCCAACTTTGACTAAGAAATTCGTACTCCTTCTTGGTGTTGCAATTTCTATGTCACTGAGTATACATGGTGGTTCTGAAACAACAGCAATAGTTGACAACTGGTTATTTGCTCTTTTTATTAACATAAAATAACATCGAGGGTATTGTTTAAGTAATTCACTTAGCCGTAAAAAGGAATGCATATTTCCTTAGAGGTTCTCTACAATATGTTAAGCAACCCAAAATGCAATAATCAAATATTATTAATTTTTATAGTGGCAATTAAAATTTTTAGAAAATAACCCTGGACCCATGTAGCACTTTAAGTAATTATAACAGGCCTTGGAGTTGTATTTACTTTACTGCAGTAAATATTACTGAACTGTTACATAAATTTCTATTTTAACGTGAAAATTAGCTGATTCGCTTTTTTATCAGTCAAAATATCGTACAATTTACTGTTTAGAATTACTAACTAGTTATATATGTTTTAGTAGCATTAGAAATACTTGCAATGTAATTAAAACAATTCATAATTATTCTTAAAGAATACCAACTATATGGTAAGAATGGTAAGTTTTAATAACCATCTTTAAATACTTAATTAGTACATTGAAGAAATAGTTTCTTACAAGTCTATTTTCAAGTTTTTTCTTAACATTGTGGTTACTATTGTTTACGACTACAAATTAGTGCCTTGCTAGTTGAGACACAAGTTCCAATAACGGGTAATGGACAATTTTAGTATAGCGATATTAAAAATGGTTTACTTTCTCTACAATTGATGTAGTGTACCTACACTTCAATTTATTTATACTTAACAAACGTTTAGGTCAGAACATCAATTCAATTTTATTTGTGGTTAATATTGTTGATTTATAATTAATCCATTTATTTCTAGTAACAAAATATCTTCATACTATTTTTTATAAATAGAAGGAAACTAATATGCACTGCAGCGATATTAATCGCGCACGCTATAAGATTAGGGAAGGCCTTAACAGCCAGTACCAACGAACTTCCTTGGTGGGGGAGTTACTATTAGGTATATCTTTTGTAGTAGTTATATAAGCGCTACTTAACAGTCAAAATGAATATTTTACATCCCAGTAAATATTACTTTGAAGCGAAATCATTGCAGTTATAATTACTGCATCAAAGTGAAAAGTACTTTATATACGTAAATTATGGTAACTTGAACTACACAGTAAATTTATATGAATATCGCCATATTTTATCGAAATTGCTAATATTAATCGATGAATAATTTAATTTTTTTAAAATGCTTTTGTTAATATTTTATTTATTTTTACTTCATATGGATTGTATCTACAACTTACGTGAAAATATGGTATATATTTTCACTTCAAATACTTCAGTGGTTATTTTTAATAATTTTCGCAATGTTTATTTTTATAAATATTAATAATTCTTGAGGCACCCATAGTTTATGGAGGTATCATAATCACATTTATTAATAAACAGGCATTTGTTTTTATTTTAAGAGATTTGTACGTGCCATACGCTTTCCCAATTATTATAGAACTATTTATCCATAGTTACTGTTTACTATATTTCTCATAACTTCAGTTCTATAGAAAACAATAGCAATATAATATGTTTTATAAAGTTACTTGAGTAAGATAGAAATAACATTAGTAGGAGGGGGCAAAGTAATTACAAGTTTCAGGGACTAAACTATAACGGAATTAACACGTAATTCTCTAGTTAGAGAAACGTAACTGCAATGGTGACAAACGAGTAATAACTTAGTATGCGCTATTTCCCATTTTAGTGACATATAAGTTATAGAAACGTTTTAGGGCAGTTAAAATGGATAGTAGCTAAATACTTTGAAGTCAACTTATGAGTGGTTAATACATTTTAATAACTAGAAGTGTTGCTTGAGGAGTGACCTGTGGAATAGTATGAATTTATGAGCAATAGTTTTATTTACATCTACTACTACCAATCATGCCATTCCCTTAGTGGGGTAGGCAAAACCCAATAATAAGCCTCCACCTTCACAGCCACTTCATGCACCCATACATCAACCCCTCTCACTACCGCCGCCTTTCACCACAACTACATTTTTTAATTAATTGCGGAAGCTTAATATTGAAAATATGCCAAATGCGGTTTTTTCAATATTGCGCTTCCATAATTAATTAAAAGATATTGAGACAACTATTGTTCATATATTCATGCTATTCTACAGCCTACTCCAAAATTATTTTTTAAAAATTTCAATTGCAATTATTAAAAATTAAAATTTGATTATTGCATTTTTGGTTGCCTAATAAAGTGTAGGGGAGCTTTAATATCGATATATTTTTTAACGTAGTTGCCTTCAACAATAAAAATTGATGCCTTTTTCAAAAAATTGAAAATTAGTCGCCGACAGCGGCATTCCTTAATGAAAACCGCCCTCCTTTTGGTCCTCTATTTCAGGTTGTTGCATAAGAGCAGATTGTATGAATCTAAATCGTGAATATAAGATGAATAGCTAAGTTCTACTCTTTCTTTGGTCAATAAGCTTGCTTATTCTTAATTTATATTAATTGGATCAATTAAATTAATTAGCTCTTTGTTTTGTATTAATCAATCAAGGAACACTACTTTGATATTTTTGTATTTTTTCCTATTAAACCATTCCCCTTTCTGTAGATTTATTTATCAATATTCTAACAATCTGTAACTTCTCAAGCGAAATACACATACAACATGTCAAAGAGGAAGCTTTCGAAAAAGACTAACATAATACAGCACAAATATATTTAGGGAAAGAGCTAAGCTACGATAGCAGTATTACAAAAATCCAAGAAGATAAAAAAAATACATTTGCTGGAACCTAACAATATTATTTAAATGGAGACTTGCAATTTATAGATGATGACTTAAGTCAAAGCACTGTCATAACAACAAGTTTGCTAATAAAATTATAATAGTGCGAATATTTACATGAACATCCTTAATATATACATTGGTAGTGACACAAAATAAAACCAACATATTAACCAATGCTTGGAAAATCATGCCAACTTTACTTACGAAAATTATGTAGGAGCATTCTAAATATAAAATCAAAACTCGTAGGATAACTCGATCCCTCCCCACCACAAGGTGTCCGAAAAGCACCCATCCCTTGATCGGAAAAACATGATACTAAAAACTTGTAATACAATTTTTCCGTCAATAAATAATATTTTATTTTTTAACTGTCTAAACACAACCAAACATTGACGAAGGACATCTTCAGATTTACTTTAAATAAATTGTGATATTTCGTAGTGACATTACTAGACAAACAAATCAATTACAGATTTGAATCTTGATCAACAGTTTTAAAATGTTAACCAATTTTATGTCTCATTAATTGTATAACTTTTTCAAGGCAATATTATGTTTTTTCTACATATATTCAGGCAGAACTGAAGTAATAGACGTAGGATACTTACATTCTATTGTTACTAAATATCGCAATCATTTACAAATATTTAATTTACATTTTGTTTAGAAATACTTAATTGAGCGTAGTTAATTAATTACATCAACATTTGACAAACAATTTTAAGTGGAGGACAATGATTTTATTGCATACCAGTAAAAATTAAAGATAATTCTTTAATATCGACGTAGAATGCCTTCTGTTATAATTGTTTATTATTGTTATTATTGTAATTACAGTTAATTTAATTAAAAACATATAGACTGAAATTATTTTAAATAAATAGTGAGTTCCATAACGATGTCATCTCAATTTTCAGAAAGTGTTTTGAATAGTTCCTATATAGAAAAAAATAAATAATAAAGAAGTTTGCAATGTGTAAAATTTAGCTAATCAAGTGATATTCCTTTATTTTGTTTTTGGAATTTAGGATATATTTATAAGGCATAAAATATATACATACGCTGTTCTGTACCGTGATCGATTATGCTTGAACTTTCAGTGCCTTGTACGAGCGCGATTCAAAAAATAAGTTACAATTGATTACTGTAAGTCTCGAAAAATGTATTCGAATATGCAACACATTTCTATATAATGCAGATAGAAATAAAATAATGAGGATTCCTCTTATGAACGATGCGAACTTTTAAAAATCCAGCACAAGTGAAAAGTCAAGAAACTGCCATCGGAGTATAAATAATATGAATAATTCTAAGGCTTCTCACCAGTGGTTTGCACTTTCAATCAACGTGCCCTATTTGAAATTCATCATTGCGGGGTTGCTAGACACGGTGATTGAAAATCCAAACTTATTTCAAAAGCATAACCTGTGTAGGTGACTTAATGAAAATTATTGGCAGAGCCATATATTGGTTTTTGGTAAGAAGATATTTAGTATAAAAATTTGCCCCGTTCGTAGCAGGAATCCTCATTAGTGTATTTATATTAAATATCCCCCTATTAAAAACCAATAGATGGCTCTGCCAATATTTTTCGTAAGTCACCTACACAAGTTATGTGCTTAAATTGAGCTTGAATTTTCAATTAGCGTGTCCAGCAACCCCACACTCATGAGCCCCAAATAGGACTAAAACATCGTTTATTGAAAGTGAAAACTTTTATACTTTTACCTATTAAGTTAGGTTATTACAAATTTTTGGTGAGAAGGCTTAGAATTGTTAATTTTATTTATACTCCGATGACAGTTTCTTGACTTTCAACGTGTGTCGAATTTTTAAAAATTCGCGTCATTCATAGGAGGAATCCTCATTATTTTATTTATACTAAATATCCTCCTAATCGGTAGATGGGTCTGCCAGTATTTTTCATAAGGCAGATAGCTTGCATTTTCTCCACAAGGTAATTTAGTGTCTGTAAAGACTCATCTGAATGAGCTACTAAATGTTTCATACCATGATGCTATAAATCGGCTCTTTAGTTATATTTAATGTAATTCATTCGTTAATATTTTCAACCATAATATCTTTATTAAGATTATAATAATATCTTACCATCTTTTATTAATTTTTGATCATTATGCTGTTTGTATTGAAATTTTAACGTTTCGAACTAACATAGTTCATCATCGGAAAATAAATAGTTCTAGTAGGTATT
>JAHWXV010735903.1:0-10277 GCA_024586415.1 Phrixothrix hirtus | reverse complement strand
CACGTTAAATTTATATCATAAGTGATAAAGGCTAGCATCACATATCTTTTTCTCTAGAGAAATCCATACCTATGCTGCATAAAGTTATCGAGCGTAACTCATATATAATTAAAGAATTTGATATCAATATTTCTTAAGTCTGAAAGGTATAGAAGTTTTTTTCTTATTTTCCAATTAATGAAAAGCTATTAAATATATCATTCGAATAACACAAAATTACATACGGAAAGCAAAGCAAAGCTGCGCAATTATTTTACATTTAAAACATAATTAGTTTAAAAAGGTGGCAAATAACTATTGATACATAATGTAGAATTTATACTTAATTTGATAATTAAAAGAATTGAGTATATTCGTTGATGTTTATCAGTAATGACACATGTGCGCCAGCAGAATACGAAGCTATTGGACAAGTTGAAAACATTGTCCCAGCAATTATTAGAAATGAGAAAAATTAAGGTTTTAGTACGACCTTAGGATCTTCATGCGCTGGTACAGCATCTTTTGCGTCCTTTGTGAATTAACGGGCCATCAGCAAGTACATCTCCCGTTCAGCATTTAACTATTGAAGACCACTCATAGGAACTTAGCGGATAGATTTGAAGGAATAAATCCTAAAAAGAATAGACCAAAACGAATTAATTCAATAAATAGAAAAGCCCAATTAGTTCTTACGGTTGGATCAAAATGAACAACGCCTTTTTAGAATGCAGTAACAAGAATATCAGATAACTCACATGATACGTTTGTATACTAGCAGCGATAAAGCGCAAGTGTTATTTTTAAGGCAGTCTACGACCGAAGAATTACCAAAAAGATGTCAGATAAGGAATCGAATATAACCAAACAGAGTTTTAAAATGAATTTTATACTTACAAACTTTATCACCAGGCAGCGAAAACACACAAACTATATCCGAATATTTACAAATCAAAGCGAGACTGTGACAATCTTTCTTTCAGAAAGCAACAATTCATATTCAATTATGCTTTTTAAATATTTTTTAGGTTATTCGATAGCGATAATTAAACAATTAATCAGTAGTATGTTGGTATGCCTCTGATTGTATTATTTGAAGGGTGCTAATTTTATTCAGTGTTTGTTCTTAGAGGCTTGTCTGTAACTTCATATGGATTAATCCTCTATAGCCCAAATTTACATTGCAGAGGAAATTTCTTTGTTCCAAAAAATTTGAAACAGGCGATATATAAGAAGTAGTAAGTAATATAGTAATTTAATGTTTACTATAAACCCCTATTTTAGACGTACCTTACCTACACGTTACACTGAATGCAAAAGGTATTGTGACGAAACTAGTTAAGTTTTTTAAAGGTCTTTAGTTATATTCACCAAATTATGATTATTTATTTACACTAATTTACTTAAATATTTATTTCACAATACACTAATAATAAACGTTTATATTTCTATATATGTATAAATGCTACTTAACAAGACAAGATTCTTAATAAAAACTTAAACTAAGGGAATTTAATCTGCTATTTATATAGAAAGGAGAAAGTCCAGAAAAATTAAGGGATAGTAAAGAATAAAATTAGTCACTATGCTGATGTAATACTTTGCAATACTATAACACATTGCTGACTTTGAATTTATTTAGATAGATATCGGTTACAGCAATGAATCATTCGTGATTACATCATTTAGATAAATTCTAGTTCTAAATGTTCTAGAATATACTATAAAATTATTGTTGTTTCTAATTTTATTAGAGCATTAAAGTATCTTTTATTTTATACAACTGGTACATATAATGTGTATAATAAAATACACAAATATTTTTTTCGTAAATAACTAGAAGCAAATAACTAATCTGCGTAAAACAACGTGAAACACTTTTGAGTTGATGTGCAAAATAGAAACGCTTTGCATTTATTGCATTAAATCGTAGGATATCGCATCATTGCCTGCTTTTAGAAAATGTCGGCGAGTGGCCAATAGAGTCCGCACTAATGTCAAATGTGAGCAGCATTTTGCCTTTATCAATGTTAAAGTTGTTCTTGAAGCTCTTCTGAGCTTGGCTTGCCACTATTCTTCATGTTTCACTGTTGGTCACCTACTTTTCGCAAGCAATGTCTATCTTAAATTGTAGCAAATTCTAGACTTTTTTTATGGCATAGCTAATGCCTTACATTCCCTCTTAAGCTGCGTCCAGACTATCAAACTGAACCGCGATCCGAACTTCGTAGCGAGCCTCAACATTATTAAATTAACTTGTACTTGTAGAACTGAGCGGCGAGCTGAATGCCGTTAAGTATTCCCGAAAAAGCTCATAATATTTCATCTAAAATCGGTAATTCGATGAAAGATCAAAGGGTGCTACAAAGTTCTGTTCAAAGTTTATTGGACGGTTTCGCGAGCCGTACGCAGAACCTCACCCGTGAATGTTGAAGTAGTTACTTGTAATAGTGGCGCGAGAAAGAATGAATTGGCCAGAGGCGTAGTGTTTAGAATTAATTAGGGAATACAAGAATTATGAAATTTTGTAGGATGCACAACATCCGCAGCATTTCAAGAAATTAAAAATACAAGATACCTGGTAGGAAATTGCACCAACGTTAAATTTGGGAGTTGAGGCGTGTAAAAAGAAAATGACCGCAAATGAAGAACAAATCTTATGTTTGCATTGAAGTAGTTTTGAATAGATTTCACAATACATTTTACGTATTGAAGACAAAGCACTTTCATATAATTATAAATAGCTATTTAAACCGGAAGTTTAGGTGAGTTTGCTGAGTTTTAAATCAAACGTGCCGCTTGTATATAATCATTTACTACGCTTTATTGAATAACAAAAAAGTTTATATGTACATTTTTTTAAAAGAACAAATTTTAAAAACTACATTTAATTACACAGGATAATATACCTCGCTTTAATATTCGAAGCTCGGCTTGTTGGACGGTTCGTTCAAAATTTAGTCACATGTAGACAAAAGCTTAGCTCGGTGTTCCGTTCGATGTTCGGTTCGCGGTTCAGTTCGACAGTCTGGACGTGACTTAATACAAACGGTAAACATTGGAAACGCATAAATCTATCAGGTGGATAGTTGTTTTCTAATGAGTATTCTAGAAATCAACCAAATTTAGCCACCCATGAACTTGCTATATTGATTAGACTCGCAGTCCCAACGTCGAACCCGATAAATTGAGTAGACTACTGTAGATGTACTCAAAATATGAACAGTGTTATTATTACACCACCTCAAGGCCATTAGGTAAACAAATAAAGCTTTGAGTGCTTCGTGATTGTTATTTTAACTTTTAAAAATTTGTTTTAATTTGAATAACAACTTTTACAGAACCAGACGTTCTTTCTCGATTACAACCAATAGCCTGTAGTAAATACTTGTTTACAATCTGTCATAACAGTTTGTATAGAGAAGTAACCGAAGGGTCGTAGCACATCAGCTGTTTCTTTAAGATTTATGTATATTAGCTTTAAATGAAAATTTTGTTGATTTGAAATTTATTCATTTGATTTCTATTAAATAAATGTATAGACCGTAAAGCTTTTGTTTCTTACTTGGTAGAATATAAAAAAGTCGTTGATCATATAATATTGAAGAGATGGATAAAGTTTCTAACGTAACTATTTGAATAGACAGGTTATGTAAATTTTGTAAATACGAATTGTAAATTTTAGTCCGTTATTTAAAAGGGTCCTAATTTTGAAATTTTCTGATAAAGATCAATACAGTTCGAAATAGTTTAGCTACCTCAATCCTAAAACCAAACACAAATTACGTTAATTGATGACGTAGTAAAGCAAGATATAAAAATTGCTTAAAAACTGCCAACGAGGTAGACAACAAGACTGTCCTCAATACTTATAATGAGCCATAGTGATATAAATGTATATTCTGTACTGAGAATATCGTTTAAAATGGATCTAATTCAATTTGGTGTGTTAAAAGTTGATTAGATTCCTCTCTGACATGCATTGTACATCATAAACTACATTTCGAAAACCGCTTGTTGAGTGAAACAAGTGATGTTTAGAAAATATTGGCAAAAGATTCACGTTTCCGAAGACCTAGACAAACTTAACTATGATGAAGTTACTTCCAAGACTGATATGAGTGAATGGGAATCAGAAGATCACAGTGATATAGTGTATTTAACTGATGTGTGTAAACAGGTATATAGGATTTATACTCTAAAACTGAAATTTGATTGGAGAATCCCAAGTGTCCGGCAAGTACTGCCTATTTTGCCATGGAAGGGTCAAACACTGCTATCAATATATACCATAGTAACTCCTTTATGCTATTTTCGTCAATAAGTATCGACAACGTTGCTACAGAATATTATTCACCACGCCATTGGCTATACCCCCCATATAATTGCAACATTTCATTGAAATAAGCTTTCTTACGTCCATAAATTCCTTACCTAGGTCTAGGATGGTCTAGGCGAATGAAACGGAAGTTACTAAAGTTTTAAAAATTATGTCGAGCCAGCGTTGGAAACGAATAAAACGAAATCTACATATCGATGGCGATAGTGATTTACATAACAAATTACACAAACTACATCAATTTATAAACTAAATTGTTAGAATTTTCAGTAAATCTCTACACGATGATGATTTGATAAATACGCTTACGGTTTAAGTAGCGTTTGTATTATATTCGATATAAATACTTGGGATTCCTTCTAGCTATTTGATTCCGGGTCATCTGCTTTAAAAGGATTCACTTACCTTTAAAACTCCCATTCAAATTGGCGGTACTTCTTTTAAATTGCATATTTGAATATTGAATTTATTTTCTTGTTTTAAATTAAGATAATTTAACCTACGTTGACTTGCAACTTCTAGGGCTTTTTAATGCAACGATAACCTATTCGTACTAAGGACTACTTGGTGACACAAGTTAAGATGGAATTCACATTTTTGTAATTTCCACGGATCTAGACTCGCTTTGCATGCTTGGTCAATACAACAGCGTAAACTGACTTTTACAAGAAAAGATGACGCTTCTTGCGTATTCCAGCTTTTTATAACATTGGGACATCCCCCTCAGATATTTTCCCTACCCAATTGGCATCTTCCAAATTTCAAATCTTGGTTTCGTACTTGAGATGGCAATCGTTAAATTTACGTTCTAATCGCTGTTTTTTTCTTAGCGCTTCAAGGCTTCAACCCCCATTAGAAATAGAACTTCTCTTTATCGACGTCCTTTACCCCAAGAATTTCTACGTAAAATGTTTCCTTACATAATTTCATTTTACATCCCATTGCTTTTTTTACACTTATGTAAATTCAATTACAATTTGTTTATTACGGAGCGCTTTGAAATTTGTAAAAATATTTATTTTTATAGTCTGAAAAACTTAATTTAAATCTTAATATTGCTGGTTACTTTATATTACAGCAAATTATTTAGAAATTTAAATTAAATGGTAGGTTATTTAAATTTCTAATGTCAGAGCAACGTAATCTTTTAATTATTAATTAAGGTGTCTAAAAGCTTTCTGTTTATAGAAGCATCGACAAACAATACAATTCAGATTATTACTTTAATTGAAAAGTTAAAGAATATTTTAAATATTGTTTATCATTACATTGCATATGATTCCTTGTCACTTTGAAGTTACAAACCTTTACATACATAATACACATTACCAATCGATATAAATCAGATTACTAATTTTATGTGAAGAATTAGTAAATCTTATATCTTCAAAATCTTATTATCATTATATCACACTTGTAATAGAAATAGTGATTTTACTTTTCTAACAAATCACAGATTACAGTATGTAGCACTAAGTAATAACACCTGCATAAAACTAATTCGTTACATCATGTGACAAATCTTATTTCGAACATGTAGCTATACTGCGACTTCAGTGTTACAACAGACTAAAATGTAATACCATAAAGATTTACGCTATAGCGAACAACCAAAATAGAACGCTGAGGTACGAGTACAAGCTATGTGAGCTCCTTTTGTAACGAGCTTTCAACTTCAGAAATCTAATTTCAAACATTTTTAGTTATTTTGGAATATAAACTGGCTTTTAGTTAATTAAAGTGTAACCATGTTAATTTCCAGGTTAAATTGATTCATTTCACTATTAAAATCATTTTTCATTTCGTTAAAATAATTAGTGGACGAGGGCTACACTATGTATTTCTGAATATGGGGTAATTACAAGACATATTTAAACAATCAATATTTATAACTTTTCAAAGTACTCTCCTATACATTGCACGCACTTTGACATCCTCTGAAATCATTACGTAAAATAGGCAGCCCAGGTTTCTTTGGATATTGTGCTAACATGCTCTTCAAGTGCCTTTACAGCATCCTCTGGATTCCACGGAATTTCTTTTGAATGGTTGGAAAGAGGAAGAAATCGCAGGGAGCTAAATCGGGGCTATAAGGTGGATATGATATTAACTTGATTCCAGCAAATCTAAGAAACTCCGTTGTCGATTTTTCAGTATGTGCCGGAGCATTGTCATGATGCAGAACAATTTGTTATTTCTGCACTTTTGAGATCATAGTCGGCAAGCAAATCGTAGTATATCAATCTGCAGTAACTGTTTTCTTATTCTCAAGAGTAACGGAGCAAACGTAACCAGTGCGACTGAAGAAAGAAGAAATCATTTGTTTAGCGCAACTTCATGATTGTTTCACTTTTGTGGGCCGTATTTCATTTTGAAACATCAATTGGAAAGATTGCTGCTTAGTTAATGGGTAATAGTAGTAAATCCAGGTTTCGTCGCCTGTAGTGATATTCTAAATTGCCTTAGACGTACCTTGATGGTAGCGTTCTAGGTTTTCTAGACACCAGCCGCCCTTCGCTTTTTTTGCTCTTCTGTTAAACGATGTGGAATCGAGCGGCAACACACTTGTTTCACACTTAAATGTGTGTTAAGAATTGTTTGAATTGCAGTCATTCCAATGCCAATGGATGCACGGATTTCATTATGGGTCACCCGGCGATCTTTTACAATCATGCGACGAACAGCATCAATGTGATTTGAAGTCGTTGCGGTAATCGGACGGCCTTCACGATTTTCATCCTCAAGCGATGATCTTCCACGTTGGAAATCTTTATACCAATTAAACACAGTCGTCCAACTTGGAGCTTCTCCCGAAAATGCACTTTGAAAGCGAGCGAATGATCATTAAAAGTTAAACTCGAACGAAAATCATATGAAATCATGGTACGAAGATATTCTCGCGTCACTTCCATTTTAAGCCGAACTTTAACTTTTCAAAAATTTGTCATACTCATAACCTACTGAAACGTGATATTGACTTCAAATAAGATGCAACTTATTCGCAAATAATTGACATATTAAGCTAACCTCAAATTTGTAAATAATTATTTGCAGTGTCGCCACATTCAGAAACATACTGCGCGATCCTCGTAATTATATAAATATCAGTTTCGCTAAAATGTAATAATTGTAATATAAATTGTTATAAAAACGTTCGCTTGTAGTACCGAAGTAATTCGTTAAATAATAAGGAAGATTTAGTTAACAGTCAAAAACTATTTAAATAATATCCGATACAAAATGCTTTTCTAAGTAAATAATATTTATACACTGTAAACAAATGATATTTAATTCCAAGGAACCTAAGTTGGGAGAACCGAAACAAACACCTGACGAAAAACAAATAATAGTTCCGGGGAATTACCGATAACACTTGTACGTACACAAATTCCATAAAGCAAACACTAATTTGTTTTCGAATAAACCTAATAAAAATTTAGTGCATAAAAATTATTTAAGAACGTTTTAAGCCATCATAAACTATTCAGAAACCTTAATGCCCATACCTATAGTTGTAGTTTTAAGAAAGGTAATAAGAAACTCTTTCGTAAAACCAGTTTTTTGGTAACAAGTTCTTAAATTATTCCCTATCTTATGGTTCTAGATTCGGCAAGTTTCGTGTGAACCCGGGTTTAAATCTTTTAATTTAAATAAATAATTTAAATAAAGACACTAAAGTAGAAATGTGTTTCAGCGATTAGAGATACGATTATGACAAACGAGTAGTGTGCATGCCAATCCAGTCCCTACCAGAAGGCGGCGTTCGGTAAGGAATGAAGTCAATATTATAAACGTTCTCGCATACGTGCAGGCGGATCCGCACTTAATCGTGAGAAACATTTCTTTAGATTTGGGCATTGTTTAAGTATATACTTAAACAATGATTTGGGCATAAGTCGCATTTCAGTACACCGAATTCTAAGGAATTATAAGATGCATCCCTATCATTTAGTTTCACATCAGGCCCTTTCAAATACTGATTTTTACAGGCGGCCAGATTTTGCCATTGTATGAGAGATATGTGCAATAACAATCCCTAATTCCCCTCTCTGATTTTGTGGACTAATGAAGCCACTTCCAGTAGTTGTGGTAGAGTTAATTTCCACAATATGCACTATTGGTCGGAAACAAATCCTCACTGGATGCAGGAAGTTGATCACCAAAACAGGTGATGTCAACGTGTGGTGCGGAATTTTAGAGCGTAGGATTATCGGACCGTTTATTTTGAATGGCGAAACACATTTAGAATTTTTAAGAAATTATATAATAAGAGAAATCCTTTGGTATCAATTTGATGGATACCCGGCACATTTTTCTGAAAGGGGCCGCAACTTTTTAAACGTTACTTACCCAAATCGTTGGATTGGAGGAGGTAGCTTGTTCCCGTGGCCACCTAGTCCTCCGGATTTATACGTACTAAATATTTACTTGTGGGAAACACTAAAAGATATCGTTTATCAGTTACGACCAACGACGCGGCAGAGCATGACCGAAAGAATTCAAATTGCCATAAACGCGATTTCCGAGATGAAATTGAAACTGCCGTTTCCAATACTCGTCACAGATGTAATCGTTGTTTTTTGAAGAACTGTGGTCATTTTAAAAATTTATAAAGTCCGCTTTTGTTTATTCTATCAAGTTTTTATCGAATGAGTCTTACGTTAATTAATAACGTTAAGGTGGTTGTTGTGTTTATTGCTGTTTTGGCCCACTGGCCTTCAAACACGCTTCAAATTGGGTATCTCATACAACCTAGATAAGGTGTGAAGGAAGGTACGAAAAACAACAAATAATTAATTATCATTTTGCACGATAACAAAATTGCATAAAATGTTTTATACCTATGGCATGGACAGGTAAGGGAACTTTATCTAATCATTTAATTAAATTATAATAAATAGAACGAAAAGTGAAAAACTACATAATCATAAAACGTTTTAAAATATTTTTTAATTTTTACTTGGCATGCTTGCCAATGAAACTTCGAAAGCAATTGCTTCTAACAAGTTACGTGATATTAATTATTCTTTTGGCGATATCTCAGAAACTAATGACGATATAGATTTGCATTTTCAAAATTTTTTGTACCAAATTTAATGTGTTTTGCGATTATGATATAATAATTAGGTCGTTCGATTTAAAATGTCCAAGAGAAATGATACAAACTGCGATTTCTTCAAATAGAGCCCCCAAGCCGTAGCGGCAAATAACATTGTATCATGGTTACTTTTTTATTGTAATTAGGAAATCGTCCTCTTTCTACTAAGACCAAGTTTACCAAATTCGGTTAAGTCAAACGTAAGCTATAATCAACTTATTCCTAAGACCTTCCCCCCCTCCAGGTTTTATTTTCGTCTTACAGCGAAAAATGTTTTACAAAAAAGATGTAGAATTTTAGTAACATTGCGAAGATAATATTTATTTGATTATCTTATATTGGCAATTTTCTAGAAAAATGCTGTTTTTAAACGCCCATAGCAATTACCCCTCCTGGCGGTAGAATAAAGAACTTAAAAACTATTTTCAACAATTCCTATTGGTCAGTTTCCTTAATAAGATGTTTTTTCTAAAAGCTCTACGACTACTAGTTCCTGAGATTGTAATTAGCTGTTACTTATAATATGTTAAGTAATCGGTATTTTTATTGGAAAGGTAACAATATACCCCTTATTCTACAATCTTTTATAAGCATAGCATAAAAATTATTGAATATGATGCAAGATCTTAATTGTGTTTGTCTAAATCGTGAGCGCAAAATATGAGCCTTTCATAATTCACCTACAATAACTTTTAGATGCTATTGTAACGAAACTAGTTAATTATTTTACAATGTTTATTTAAATTCACTAAAATTATAAATAACTATATACACTAATTTATTTAAATATTTATTTCACAATCCACTAACATCAAACATTTATATTTTTATTTATGTATATTTATATTTATATCAGCAATG
>JAHWXV010735892.1:0-10220 GCA_024586415.1 Phrixothrix hirtus | reverse complement strand
ATTATAAAATTATTAAATAAATTGAAATGTCTAGATTTGGTTTTAATTTTGGAATCTTCACAGGTTTTATAAAATCCAGATATTCATTCACAGGGCCGTGTAAGTTCATAAGAGCTTGGCACAGACCTTTATTATAACTTATATTAAATAATATGATTTTCTAATTTCCATAATTCTAATTTTAGTTATAACTGTAAATTAATCATGCAACTTTTTCATAAATCAATTTTTATTTTACCTAAAAATTTGACATCTAAACAAATTCACATGAAATGTTAGGGAATTATGCACTAATGTGCGGCATCGCGTTAATTTGGTTACCGCCCATAAATGATCACGTGGGGTTCGGGATTAAAGGAAAGCACTGCATAATTTACTTGATTAACTGTTTTAAAATATAATATAATTTGAAAGATTAGACTTTAAGTTATGCATCTAATTTGAAATTACAGAGCAAGTCTAACGTTTTCTGATTAATGTGACGTCACCTCCTTGGAGTTATTTCATAAATAACCTTAAAGTTATATGTACATACGTACTTCGTTTTCGTTCTGTTTTGACATTTTATTATCGTCCATATTTCCATAATACTTTGTGAAACATCAATTTTAGTTACCACCAATGGTTTTGTTAAGTCAAATTAAAAGAATAAAAGAATGCTTGTGTGCATGTGTGTGCGTGTGTATGCGTGTGTATGCGTATTTGCGCGTGTGTGCGCGTGGCGCGCGTGTGTGCGCGTGTGTGCGCGTGTGTGTGCGTGTGTGTACGGGTGTGAGGGTGTGTGTGTGTATGTGTGTGTGTGTGCGTGTGTGTGTGTGTGTGTCTGTGTGTTTGTGTGAGAACAGGATATCTCGAAAACGATAAATTGTAGATAAACAAAATATTATATTTAAGTTTATATCCGCCGTCGTACGCGACTGCAACAATTTAATTAAAATCCAATAACCGGAAGTGCCACTTTAGTCTTGTCATTTTTTGGTTTTTCGAGATTTTCTTGAAATTGGCTAAAACGATTTTTTTAAATTCAATATTTAAGTTTTTTATCTTCTGCGCATGAAACGTCTAGAATTTAGTTAAAATCTAATGACCTGAAGTGCGATTTTGAAGTTTTTTGCGATACTGTCGAAAACATTTTTAGAAATTTTTTCGGAACTTGCTACGGTTCTTATGTCTTTGGACATCTTTTATCGTGCACTTAGAGCTTTTCCTGAAAAAATTCGTTGAAGCGAGTTATCAGGGACAATCTCTCAAGTTAAGCAGGGATTTGTGTGTCCAGTAACTTGGGCAGGTGTCCGTTACAATTATCGTTTCCAAAATAAACGTAGACAATATTCTAATCATTTGTGGACGCTATTGGCATATCTATGTCCATACGATAAAGTCGTGTGTTGTCTCACAACAGATTTTTTTACTTACTTTAAATTTTATTTGAATTTATTGACATTAGGTAATTTCCAGTTCATCTACAATCCAATTATTTTTAATTAATGTAATAAATTTAAAAGCATAAAAAATCCCCATTTATAATAAAAAGTGGATAGGTAATTATCGGAAAAGAAATATCACTCATTAAATACTAATTAATGTTTATTTTGGAATATAGAATTATAACCATTACCTAACCATTGAACAGGACTGGGAAAACCCCTGAAAATCGCCGGAATAAGAGAAAATTTCCAGTCATTTGATTTTAATAAAACTCTTAATATAAAATTTTGCTTTTCTACGACTTTAGTTTTCGAGATATAGTGACTACTTAAACCATGATTTTCGGACTCAGGGAACCTGAAAACATGTATTTCCGCCAAAACCTGGACATCGAAAATTTTGACCGAAAACAACTTTCTATGTAGGCTAAGAGAAAGTAAAAACAACATTATTGGCACCAAAAGAACTTGTGTATCTTCAATTTTATTTGACCATATCTATTTATGTTAGTTTAAATTAATTCTCAAATATTATTGGTATTAAATATCGTTTTTAAGTCCCATTTGTTCATATTTAAAGTAATAAAACGAAACACGTTTTTCAACCTTAACTAGTTTTAATGTCAAGCTTTTGAAGAAAACATATAGTTTTAATGAGTAGGGCGATAAAAACATTTAATATTTAAACTAATCGCTTTTTTCATTGAATTATGATACTACATATATATGAAATAAGTTGAGAAACTAAATATAGGTTTATCAGTATTAGAGCTTACTTATTCCTTGTTGACTTGTTTGAGAGAGTAATAAGATTGCTTTTATAATATTTTTAAAATTGTTGGGTCAAGTGACTTGCATCCTTACCAATAGGTTTCAAGTAGAAGTTTTCAAAAATGAATAAAAAAGAATCTGACTACTCTTTGAAGGGAGATGATGGTGATATAA
This sequence comes from Phrixothrix hirtus, assembly GCA_024586415.1. NCBI lineage: Eukaryota > Metazoa > Arthropoda > Insecta > Coleoptera > Phengodidae > Phrixothrix > Phrixothrix hirtus. The sequence continues at coordinate 7,848 of JAHWXV010735892.1, read as the reverse complement.
AAAATGGTAAGTATTGATACATTATTTTTAAAATTATTAATTATTTTATTTATTTATCTAATCTATTTTTATAAACAATAAATGTTATGAGAAAGTATTTGCTATTTCGACGGTATCGTAGTTCTTTAGTATCTATTATTTTAAAATATGTACAACTTTATTTTAAGATTACCGACAAAGGTTTTTGTTTAATAAATTTTAATACATATTGTCGCAGAAGTCATTGGTCCTATTAATTTTTTGTAATTTTACGAAGTAAAATTCATTCTACGAAATTAAAAGTGAATAGTGCCCCTGAAGAATATATGAAAATTTTACCTGGACCAAATTTTAAGTGTTTTTACATTTATGGTTTTGTTCTGTGGGTATTTTTGCTAATTTTTAAATTTTATTACTGTTTCGAATAGCTAATTTGTTTGATTTTTTAACGTAGTTAATGATAGCTATGATTATGAATCACTGCCGTGAATTTTTAGAGAACTAATGTTTGTATCTTTGGTTTGTTTTAATTTTTTGTAATTTTCGGAATTTTGTTTTAGTTAAAAAATATTTAATTATTTTACTGTATGTGTTCAAACTTAGTTTTTCAAACCGGCTTGTAAGGGGTAGGAACCTGCTAAGCATCCCCTTCTTTGAAGGCAGTTCAGTTGTAACCTTTAAGTTAAGAGCGTTAGACGCCAACAAATTGCAACGTTGAATAAAATGCTTAAGCTGTTACTAGTGTTTTTAGTTTAATATTGAAATAAGCATTACCCTTCGCGAACGCTGGGGTACTTTGCTACATCAATGGTCCTGTCGAGCTGGATCCAGCCCTAGTGTATGGTTCCAAATATTCTTTGAAATAAACAACCATTTAAATTAGCCAGCCCTAACGTCAACAATAACAGAGCAGTATTTAATTAGAATTATCAACTTCAAGAAAAAATTGGGTGCATCAAGTTAGGCATCAAAGTTGCAAATTCACAATAAATTTTATGTAATCAGATCGCAGAATGGAAATCTCCACAAGTACCGACAAATTACAGGAATGACGGAAGGTCAATCCCAGGTAGTATCCTAAACAACCTTTTTTTACAACTTCTATTTGCCTCAGTAAGGTCAGCTAACAATTGTTCATTTCTGTGTACTTATGTTTTAACCAAAATTGTTTAAAGGAAATATTCAGGTATTTGAAATTCTAAAGCTAGCGGTGTTTTCATATTTGTAACGTCTAATCTAAATATATACTTACAATTAGGTTTAACGTAAACAAATTTATTTAAATTAAAGTTAACTATTATTTATTCAATAAAAAATCAAAATCATTAATTAATTATTAATTAATTAGTAGATACATAGGTACATTTTTAAATCGTATTTATCGAAATATATACGTAGTTAAAATGCAAAAATTAACAAGAAACAGGGCTACAACGAAAGCACGTTTAACGAGATTTAACAATTATCTCTAAACTATTCAAACCGCGTTAGACAATATAGAATCTGTCAACATAAAACAATCGATAGCCGAGTTAACACGAATAAAACAGGATGGCACAATTGAATCAAATTCTACGGATTATCATTAGCAGACACTTTACAACTTGATCTTGAATCCAAAATCAAGCGCTACCTTCTAGCAACGAACTATCGGAAAATATTGGCCACAACGCTATTGCTCTCCCCATAATTAATCGTCCTCGATTCTCATGACATGTAAAAAATTGGTTAGAGTTTCGTAATATATTTCTTAGCCTTATTCATGAAAACGACGCCCTGATCGGCGTGCAAAAATATAATTATTTACGCTCCGCACTCAGCGGAAATCGGAATTTTCATCTCACACGTATGTATTGGCATAGAGCAGTCTGCGCTAAAGGGATAATAATTCTAGAATGTTGGTCTATAATCACACTAAAGCTATACTACAGCTTGAGTCATTAAGCAAAGAATCCTCAACTAAACTTCGATACTTACATGACATGCTGTTTAAACATGTAAATGCTTTAAATGTCATAGTGGATGCTCAATCTTTGTTTGAACTGCTTTTAATTCATATCTTACCAAATAAACTCGATAAAAACACTGCCCGTGGGTGGGAAGCTCCAAAAAATGGCAAGGAACGGATTTACCGACATTAGAAAACTTTAAAGATTTCTTAAAAAATCAAGCAAATTTATTGGAAACCTTAGATTTAGAACGCGTCAAGATTGCAGCAGAAAAAACTAAATTTCATCCAAAATCATTCATGAGTAGCAATTCCTCATGTGTGCTCTGTAAAAAGTATCACCCCGTGTATAAATGTAATGAATTTTTTAAGTTGCCCGCATACGACCGTGCCGAAAATGTCTTTGTAGAGATGATATGGTATTACAATGTACCTCCAAATATTCATACAAAACTTGCAGATTAAAGAATCATTTGCTTTTACATGAAGAAGTTGGTCACTCAAAACAAACTGAATCCAAATCTGCACGTCCATCAAATTCTGGACAGGAGTTAAATCCAACCATATCGGTCTTTCTTCCAACACTGTTCAAGTTTTTTTACCCACAGCATCTGCGAAAGCATTTGATTCCAATCAAAAACCACAACCAATGCGAATTCTTCTCGATTCCGCTACACATACTAATTTTATTAGCGCAAGTCTTTGTAAGAAGCTAAATCTGAAAACGAGTATAAATTTGTTTGTGTCAGGATTAGGCAAGGGTACTTCTCACATACAAGCGAAATGTCATATTTCCCTATATGCACATAATTCACCTTTCAAAATTAATATTTCTTGTTTAGTGATTGACGTAATTACAAAAAATCTGCCGGAATTCTACATTGGCACAAGGAACGTAATAATTCCAAGCAATATTGCAATTCCGGATACAATGTTTGGCGTCCCCAGTGAAATCAATATATTGGTAGGGGCGTCAAGTTTTTTCTCTTTGATTTGTGTGGGACAAGTGCAGCTAGGTATCAATTTCCCGCTGTTGTAGAAAAATAAGTTTGGTTGGGTGGTTTCAGGCCCTATGACTGCTAATTAAGTTCGTGCGAACCAATCTCACTGTCATCTAACTTGATGTGATGATATAAAAACTCAACTGGCGGGGTTTTAGGAATTAGAGCACTTTCCATCAACAACGGCACTTCCAAAGAGGAAAATGCCTGCGAGGCTCATCTTTATTCACACAACACAACTTGACACTAGTTATCGTTTCGTTGTTTCCATTCCTTGGAACTTCCTTAAGGTTAGCTACTAAAAGGTTTATTTCGTTAAAGGATACCTCAATCAAATGAGCCACTTCGCAAATTATATACTGATTTCATCAAGGAATACATAGAAATTTCTCACATGAGTCCGGTGACGCAAAATAAAACGGAAACTTCCTACCATTTACCTCATGAAGGCGTCCTGAAGGAAGAAAGTCTCACAACGAAATTACGTGTCGTTTTCAATGGATCTGCCATTACTACAAACGGCTTGCGCTTTAACGACATACAAATGATTGGTCCTACAATCCAACAAGATCTCTTTTCAATTTTGGTCAGATTCATGAAATACCGAAATGCTATTTCTGCCGACATTGAGAAGAAGTATGGCCAAGTACTCATCAATCCAGAGCAAAGATCGCAGTAAAGAATCCCGTGGAGGTTCTCCCTCAATGATTACAACTGGACGTAAGATGTCTTAGGCCTCTGGTGGTAGACGGTAATGCCGTTTCGGTACTGAATCAGCTCGTTTCTTCAGCAGCGACAGTGAAGCAGAGGGGGGGGGGGGATAACCCCCCGTATTCGTTCTTAAGAATTGAGCTAGAAATTCAGGAAGGCTTTCAAGAGTCAAAATTGGGTAGAGGTCGTAATTTGGGGCCCCACTTTATCTTTTTGTCGAAAGCGATAGTTTGAATTTTATGGAGACTAAAGACAAGGTCGTTAAACTCAAACCGTAAATGCGATGTTTGTACTCAGAATACTTACAAGGAAATTGATTTCTCGTACGCCATTAGAGAAGGTCTTCTAAAATCGTAGTGTAAGACCTACAACGTATGAGCGTTCCCTAAATAACTTAAATCTAATATTTTCCTGTAAGAAAGTTATTGTTATAACGCATTACTGAAATTATGAAAAATTTTGAAATAATAACAGCATTAGATTTTAACTAGACGGTTATAATAAAATACTATCTCTTTTACATACAATTAGAACAAATTTATGTAAACAATTAATTGTTAACTAACAAATTTATTAAAGAAACAAAAGAGTAAAAGAACGGATCCCCAATTTACTTATGTAAAATCTACTTAACAATTAACAAGATACTGACCCCTTCAATTTAAGATGGTCCTAAATAGTACTAATTAACTGTATTAACTGTTTATTTTTTAATTTAAATTTAAGAGTTCACACAATTAAATAACAAAATGTCTAACTGAGACTTGACGGTAATAACTTCCCCAGCGAATGGTTATTACGATTATCAGAAAATATTGGTGGTTGAGGGTTGGATTTCTCTTAGTAAACTAGGGGTTTGTCAGGTACAATAGGCCCTAATAACAGAAAAATGGCCACTTCCTTGTAATTGCTGAGATTCGTGACTTTAATAACGGGATTCAACGACTGCCTTAGCTTCCTATATAATGTATCTTGAATACCTTCCTAAACGTCTGAATATCCCTTTGGTCTAGTTGAACGAGGATTGCGAATTTTTGACCCAATTCCTATTTGATTAGGCAAAAGCGCCAATTAGCTTGATTCTCTACAATTCAGACTGTCGGAAGTCGATACCGGTGACTAATTCGTATATGTAAATTCGTAAACTGCAATGCCAAACGATGTCACTCCGCGCTACTACATGTACACTTGAGAGTTCTGAACTCTATTAAATTTGATGCTGTATTCCTTTACCTTGAAATTGCCGGGCAAGGGGGGGCATGGTGGTTACCAGTTATTTATGGAAACAAACATGGATCTGTGAGAAACTGAAACTGTAAATTGTTTTTACATTCGTAAACCAGGGGTTTTAAAAAGTTCTTTATTATCCACGAGGTTTGTAATAACATGTAAAATCCTTATTTGTAAATTTTGAATTTAAATGAATGCGGGTATTTTACACCTTTAATTATGTTATTGATTCCCTTATATAAAAGGTGTTTCAAATTACAGATAGATGTTATAAGGAATTTAGACGCGCCCACATGATTCTATTGAATCCTAGAACCTCAGACCGTTACATACGGCTCTGCATTTTCTCCGTTCCTTCCCATTCGCATTCTATTTCAATTAGGAATCGAAGAAACCTTTCTTAATGTCAGCAGGGTCATAAAATAAGATTTTTATGTGGATGACTTCCTCACGGGAACGCAAATAGATAAGTAACGACGTACATGTTCTTGATCAAATTAATTGTCATGGAATTCATTCCGGAGTTCTCAAAATTGGCGAACATTATCGTACTAATACTCTTGGCTTGAATTGAGCTTTTAAAAGTGAGAAATTCACCTTTCTATTTTCAGAGTAACCGATTGAAGGGTTACCAAACGAACTATTCTTGCCGAAATCTCGTAAATATTTGACCCTCTGGACCTTCTTAACCCAGTTATGATGTCTGCGAAAATCATCTTACAACAGTTTTGGAAAGAAAAGTTGTACTGGGATGACTCTATTCTGTCTTAGCTTACCAATATTTGAATTTCGAATAAATCGTCTCTAGGTGCACTTAATTCCTTAGAAGTACCTCGACATGTGATTTGTTCTAGCCCCAGGCTTGTAGAAATACACGGTTTTTCCGATGTCTCTTCTTATGATTATGCAGCCACGCTATACATCAGATCTATTGATGAAGATAATAAATGTACACGTCAACTTGTTGTGTGTAAAATCTAAGGTGGCGCTAGTGAAGCCTCTGTCGACCCCTAAACTAGAGTTATGTGGCGCTCTTTTACTAGCGAACTTATTATATCATGTTATCGAATCGCTGAATATGAAATACCTCAGTTGTACACCCTGGACTAATTCGACAATAATACTGGGATGGCTAAAGTCTTCTCCCAGTGACCTCAAAATTTTTGTTGATAATAGAGTATCTGAAATTCAACCTAAAACAGCGCGAGCCACATGCCGACTCGCTTCATCAAAGGACAGCCCTGCTGATAAAGCCTTCAGAGGCATTTCTCCATCAGAATTAGAATATTGCAAGCTTTGGTGGCATGATCCATCATGGATTCTAAAAGATTGTTCTTTTTGCCACAGTTAACTTACAATATTCAAGATCTTCCCGAGTTAAAGACATCGAACAAATGTCTTCATTTAATGAATGTCAATTCTTTTCCATTTGCGTTATACTGGATGTTTTCGAAGTTAGAAAGAGTCGTAGCCTTTTGTTTTCAATTTATTCAAAACCCTTACCCATGATGAGCTTACGAAATCTTTAAATTACCTTACCCGGTTATATCAACTCGAATCGTTTCCCGAAGAGATAAAGACGCTAAATAAGCCCAAAACGATAAAACCTAATAGCAAAAATTGGAAAACTTCACCCTTTCCTTGATGTTCATGGAATTATTCAAGTCGGTGGAATACTTCAGAATTCTAAATTCCCATTTGGCAAAAAATTCCTAGTTTTAATCTCGGGCAACCAGTGCTTTGTCAATTTAATCATGCAAATGGAGCACCTACAGCAGTTACACGCTGGCTCTCAAATATTACTTACCATAACCAGAGATCATTTTTAGATTACCTCTGCTAAGCATCCCCTTCTTTGAAGGCAGTTCAGTTGTAACCCTTAAATTAAGAGGCTAGTCGCCAACGAATCGTAGCATTGAATAAAATGCTTAAGTTGCTATTAGTGTTTTTAGTTTAATATTGAAATAAGCATTACCTTTCGCGAACGCTAGGCTACTTCGCCACAGTGTGTATGCTTGTACTTCTTTCGACAATAATAAGATTAGCAACAAAAAATATTTTCTTGCTAAGAGCCTGTTGAAATGATGTCCAACGAATAGCGATAACTTATTTGAACACAGGTGTTTGTTGTTCAATTATCGGCAAAAATGCCAATTTCTATTTAAAAAAAAACTTATAAATTCGAAGATTTTAGATACATAAAATGTTGCCTTTATCATAAAAATAAAACAATAGGTCGTCTGTATATATCTGTTCACCGTTAATTTTTATTAGTTGAAATATATAAAATTCATTTTCAACAAAGGTGTCTGATCACCGGCAAATTCATCCTACTTATATAATAATGGTACTATATTTTAAGCTAAATAAGAATTAGGGGTACTTGTTTTGCATGTTTTCATTGATATTCCATTATTACTACTCGTATAATTTTTTGTGCAAATGAGGTAATCTTCTCCGGGATTTGAAGTTTTATATTTTACAGACGACATTAGAGTGTCCTAAATTTCAAGTAAATTCTTGATGGAAAGGTGTAACATTTGTTAATAACTCAATAAATAGTAGAAAAGTATACTTCAAAATCTAGGATCTCTGAGACCAAACCGTTATCTTTGATTTTCACTTTATTCTTCACCAATATCATCTTATTTTTAGATTAATTCATTAGTATGAAACTATATGCACCACAGTTAACAAGATGTCCCTCTTACAATTAGTGTACACCAACTCAAAAAAACGAAAGGAAAATATAATATACTGTAGTTGTAACGGTATTTTTTTTCAAGACCAACCGATTTTGCAAGTTGCATATATTTTTGTCTATTTTCGCACCGTTAATTGTCAGGTGCGCTTTGGGTTGCCTAGCCCCGTCTTTATTAGTCTGCATTCGCGAGGAGTGTTATCTGATCCCTCCGCGTGCTGAATAGCATTGTGTATTAGTTATTGGTGGAAGACGCACGTATTGGTTCTGTTCCGCTA
>JAHWXV010735835.1:0-10078 GCA_024586415.1 Phrixothrix hirtus | reverse complement strand
AGGCCCCCGCACGTGGTTAGGGCTCCGCCCCTCCCACCAACTTGGCGGCCATCTTGGGGCCCCATTTCCGGTCTGGTACCGGCTTTGACTTACTACTATTATCTTTAATGAATTAAATATTTTTGTGTAATTCGGTTTGTTGCAACAAATTTAAATTAGGCAACTTTATTTTACCCAGTGTCAGTTTTTATTACGATCGACCGTAGAAAGAAATAATTATTTACATGGTTGGCGAGTTGAGGTTCTACCAATACCTTTTCCGGGAAACATGTATCGTCGTTCAGGCTTACGTAAAAGTCAAAGCAACTTTAAGTAATTAAATAAAGTATGTAAATAATTATTTAATTACGTTCAAACATTCTGAAACATTGTCCTTGTTTCAAGAAATATCCGAAGTGTTTATAAGTTATTTTATCGCGCCGTCCACCTGGCGGATAAGGACATATTTGATTCGTTTTTGAATGCGTTATAGTAATTTTAGAAAACATCTTTTTAAGCACGCTGGAAATTTCTTTTTCATTTGTTTAATTAATACGTTATTAAAGCCAGTTAAATTGTGATGTTATTTCATGTAATAGTCTACCATAAGATTTATTATCGTCAAATTTACTTGTTGTCAAAAATTGGGTATTCTCAGATCGTTAAATTAATTACAATAAAACCATTTATATAATAATTACGCTGTCTTCTTTTATCCTCATACAGATGACAAATACAAGACTTCCGCTGTTTGAGTTGTCACTTTGGTCTTTAGACGATTAAATAAATTGTTTTAATCGAAGCAGTAATTAGTAACTTTTTATTAATTAACAGAATTAGCACGGCGCATTTTGTTTTTGGATTTGATTAGTTAATTGTGCGACGAATTAATTACGACTTTGTCGCCATATTATTGTTTAAATTTTATTATTTAGGATACGTTATTTTGAAAAGTAAATTTAGGACTCCCTACGCGAGCTTGACTAAACTTCTTGAAGCTGTTTACGCTATTTATACTCGTTTAGGACTGAGGCGTGACAAGGATCGTATTTATCGCTGACTCATCCATCTTTACCGTTAGGAAACCTGTCAAAGCCGGACAACCCTTATTTCTATTACGTCCATTGGTAAGTGTTCCATGCACCCGTTTAGAGGTGCCATCATCAGTGAGCTACTCTTCATCTATCAACGTGGAAATTTTGCACGGTATAACTAAAAATACGAGATATTTTCTTGAATTCGAAAACCACAATATTAAATAGCTAAATAATATGTAGTAAGAGTAATAAATAACTAAACAATGTAATATTACATCTTAACGTTATAGAATTCACTTTTTGTGTTAAAAGTGCGTCCTTGTTAAAAATAGCGGGTACATTTAAATTATTTTGAACTCTCAAAAACTGATTTCCTTTAATCAAAACGGAATATGGGCTAATATAGACATGTTCTCTGAATGTTTAAAACAAATATAACAGTAAAATGAAAATGGCTGTCGGAAAACGTTATTTCAGTTAAATAATTAAAAAGATTGAAAGATTTATCTAACAATTAGGTATTGCAATAGGAAAAATTATTTGAATTATATTCATAATATTTAAATGTAACCAAATAGTTATAATTAGCGTCATATAATATGTTTTTCGTAAAAAATAATATTTAAGCGTCAAAACACATATAGTCCAATTCCAAATAGTCTAAATTAAGAGAAACAACACCTGACGATAACAAAGGAAAACTCGGAAAAATCACTGATGACTGCGCGTAACCAAATTCCAGAACACGAGTTCTAATTTGTTCAAGAACAACGTTAACAGCAATTTAAGTGCATAAAAGTTGTTTAATGAAGTTTTAAGCTACTTGGGATAGTAAGTAAAATAACACTGTAAACCAAAATATGTTAGATGAAATAATTCGAAGTTATAGAATCTAAAATTTACATTTATTTAAATAATTAGTTTACTGATGTAGTAAAAAAATTACTAAATTTTAGCAAAAGACCTAATAATTAAGCGCTCAATCGAATACGTTAATTAAAAATCTATAAGATAGTTCTTTAGAGTTGTAAAAATACCAGTCGCCATTGGCGCATTTCAACTAAAAATAAGGTTGCACAATCCAGCCAAAGTAAGAACTACCTTCTCTATCCAACACATCTAGACTTAGTGCTTTTCCGAATGGCAAGTAATAAAATACTTAGACGTTATTCTAAGAGCTAACCCAGTTAGAATCGCGTAAATTTAATATTGACCATGAGTATTCAATCTATGTTTGCAAAAATTGGATAATTAAGCCTTTATTAGTCTGACACAATTCGTAAGTACGCATAGTTACTGCCCCCTGAGATCTGTACCAACCAACTTCATCTAAAGAAAGTTTCTTCTGTACTAGCGGATCGTAGTTCTATAGGAGGTTTCTCCTGTACCAGCACATCCTGCGGAAACACGTTATTGTTTCCATACAACTGTAACAAACATTACGAACATTTAAATATTATCACTCATTAAGCAATACTTTATAGTATAAATATCTCATATTATTCAAATAAACATTATAAAATGGCACATTATAGAAATATTTCCGACAGGCTTGGTAGTGTAATGGTTTACACGTTGGAGTATCAATTCAAAGATCCTGAGTTCAAATCCCGGCCGAGGAAAATGTTTCAATATTTGTGCCTTTTCCGATTTTAATAATTTCGTTAATTTAAACATTTTGTAGGCAGCACCAAGTATCAGCATAGTGCAAAAAACGCCGCTTCGACTTAACTAAAACTTGACTCTATTTATCAGAACAAAAATAAAACATTTAAATAGAAAGTCCAAATGTCTCAACGTCAATAATAGAAACAAACACAAGCTTTTGGTATTAAACATGTTTTCACCCCTCAGCCCAATGCCGTCGAAAGATCGAACAAAGTTCTCGGCCACATGATCGCACAACTAGCAAAGAATGTGCATAAGAATTGGGGCCTGTATCTGGCAGAAGTTTGTTTTGCGTTAAATTCCGTACGTCACGATTCCACAGGATTTTCACCAGCTCTGTTGAATTTAGGTAGAGAATTAGACCCACTACTTACATTACACGACCTAGCGGACCCAGATGGACAGTTAGAAGCTCGCGAGGTAAGTATGACTAATTACCAAACTCACTTACAGCAGCTCCAGGAGATACGCGAAATAGCTAAAAACAACCTCGCAAAGGCTTTCACACAACCTACGAAGGCGAGAATTTCGTCCCAAAATTGGCGCACAAAGCAGGGACTCGCTGAACCCATGGACGGTTTCATACTGCAAGTATACACATTCTAGCACAACAAGTATCCAGAAACATACATTCTGGTTGCAACAGGCTGTTGTGTACCAGAAACTCCGTTAACCCTTTGATTGTGGCGCCCAAGGGTAAGATAATTTGTAAATATTTTTGTTTTTGGTTTTAGGAGTAGGTTTTAGTCAAAATGACTGAACCAAATTGCGAACATCTAGACTCGTCTACGAGTCTATGGTGGAAGATCGTAGGCAATCGTCGTACTGTTCTCCCCGAGGTCTGATTTGCAATGCTGTACGCAAATGGAATTTGAAATTCGATAGCCAGTCGGATGCTATGTCCTTCTTGGAGCGCGTCGAAGAATTAAGAGACTGTTATGAGGCAACTCAAGCAGAATTAGTAACTGCTTTACCAGAGTTTTTAAAGGCTAAAGTTTTACTTTGGTACCGGAACAACAAGTCGCAATGGGAGACTTATCATCACTTTGTACGTGACTTGAAAACTTTCTATGTCTCCACAAGGTACTTTTTCAGGCTCGAAGAGGAGGTTAGGCTCCGCACATAGGGTCAAACCGAGGGAATCAAATAATATATTACCGAGATACAGACCTTGATACGTCGTTATGGCGAAATCAGCGCTGGTAGTGCGTTAGAACGTATCTGCGAGAATTTAAGGCCCGATTATAAAACTTACGTGAAACTTAGGGATTTTAACAGCTTATCGGAGTTAATTAAGATGGGAGAAGAATACGAAATACTGACGTCTCAAAAGAAAAAGTCCAAGTGTGAACCAGGCCTATATAACGGAGACTGCATACAATCCTCGTAAGGAGAAACAGGTCACAGCTGCAGTAGAATCCCCTAGAATCAAACCCGTTGAGAATAAGGTACAGGAAAAACCTATAAACTCACCTGCTACGTTCATTCGCAATGAAGTATACTTCCGTTGTGGCAGCCGAGGTCATCCAAGAGATCGCTGCTATGCCAGACACAAAATTTTCTGTTCATGGTGTGGAAAACTAGGTGTCATGTTCCGCGATGGCAGATGCAGGTCGTTAGGAAACGAGCAGAGCATCCGAGAGCAGTGAGGTCCTCTCGGAATACTTGCGAACAGGCCTCCACGTCACCCAGACAAGCTGATAATTGGCAAAAATACCTGAAGGATAGTTGTGCAGAGACGATTTCACCACCTTAGTTGGCCGAGTCACTCCTCGAGATATTTAATACATAATCCACCCCATATTTAGAAGGGTGCATTATTTCTATTTGCTTTGCGTAAATTTCAATATTTTTAGACTTGCAAAATTCGTAATATTATAATTACTTTTCATAAACAAAATTAATAGAAAACGAAACAATAGTATTTAAATACAGGCCGCCTTTTTCCCAAAGATTGGAGGGAAGAAGCGCCCTGTTGCCACCTTTAACGTCAAGATCACAAAGATCGCTAAACCGTACATTTTATTTTGAATTAAGCAGAATGTTCCTATATTGTTTGGCTATGGATTTAATACCTTCAGACACTCACTGTATTGTTGAAAAACATTACATCCTATATCCGTAACGAACTTGAGAGGATATCCTTTCGATACAGCCTCTTGTTCCACGCAGTGGCGCAGCCCCCGTGGTTGCCGTCACTCAACACCTCCTAAATAAACCTTAGCCAAGGGTACATAATCCAACACCAAACAATAATTACCTAACGTAAAATATACACACGAAAAGAACTTGATAAATATAATCGCCAAAACACAACAAACCGCAGCCATCTTGATGGTCATTTACCGTTAAATCGATTGAATCAATAATAACATAAAAGTACACTAGAACACCGCCTAGTATCCACGATTTAAAGAGGAACTGCTGCTAGCTGTTTTGGAAAGGTTCAGTCCAAACCTTTAATTCAAACATTGTAGAATACTTTTTATTGTTTTAAATAAATGATTTTCTGCCATAAAGACTTATTATTGAAGGTATAATTATACAAATAAACGTCAAAGAATTATATATTACAGAAGTAATATAACTGTAGTTCATGAAAATACCAAATACAATAAAATATAAAGTGCAGCACAATTCAAATAGCAAGCATGCAAATATTCTAAGTTTAAAAATTAAACACAAACAGTGTTATTTAGAATAAAATACATTCATAGTGCTTTAAAACTAAATACTATTAAACATAACAGTTTAAAGGTATACACCGAGATCTATAAGTGAAAGAAAAGTACAATAAGCTTATGAGTTACAGCTACATTAAAATCCAGAGCATTAATTGAGTTCATTAAAACAAAGTCATGACACAATATGTATATACAGAGTGCAACAAAATTAAAATTGTAAATAACCTTAAACCAGTCCAATTTATAAGCCTCAGTTCACACTGAGAAGCTGCCGTGTAAATAGTTTTAATCTGTACATATCTTAAGTAAGCTTTAGAAAGTTTCCGCAGCATCTGAAGAATAGTTCTGAACCCCCAACCTCGACTGAAAGCTAACTCGGAACATTAGTAATAGTGTTCAAGCCCCAGTTGAGCACGTTACAAAATTGCATATAAAACTTGCAGATATTTAGCATGGAAAGGTTTTAATCTAAGACTAGGGTTTAAAAATTGAGATATTCTTATTAAAATGTTTTATATTAGTTAAATAAATTTATCTGGCATGTAAACGGTCCGATATCTGAATTAGCTAACAATTACTGCCGATTACAAGTTGGGCAAGTATCAATGTAAAACATAAACGGTGTAGAAATACAAAATAAATAAATTTACTGCAATTGATAAATCTAAAAATATTGAAAGCATAAACAAATGATTAAAACCGGATAAATAAACCAGAAAAGTATAAATTAAGTAGATACATGGGCAGAATAAGTCAAATATGTAGTACAAAAGGGACTGCGAATAAAGTTTAAATTGTTGTAAAGTTCTAAACAGAAACAAAGTCCTTCTATCATAGTGTTCCACAAATTCATGTTATTTCTGTGTTTCAGCTCAATCTACAGCCCAACGCCGTTGAAAAAATCTAGCAAGGCAAACTTCAAGCTTAATAAAAGTCAAAGTGTCGCTACAAATTGAAAAACTATTGTTAAGATTCATATCTTAACAGAAACCAGAGACGGGACCTGCACAGGGAATAAATAAAATGTAAAATTTATAAATCCTAAACGTAGCAAGGAATTAAGGTAGAAATAAGTTTAAAAAATGTAAATCAAATATGTACATATAAGTAACCCCCTAAAAAAGGGAAATATTCAAAACCAAATTCATAAGTGAAAGGTCATGTCACAGTTCAAATATCTAGGTAATTAAAGAACATAAATTGTGCAAGTCAAGTCAGCACATCAGTAAAACGCAATAATTAAAAATACAACTAAGACCATCAGCAAAACATTCTGTGTCATTCGTTTACGCAATAAACTTATATTATAATTAAAAAAGCCCAAAATTAAGATTAACCATAATAATAACATAAAAAAACACAGACGGAAAATTATAAATTAAGTTATAAAAATATCTAAAGTGATAAGACATTAAAAACAAATTAATTTAAGTTGAGATTAGAAAATAACTATTGATGTAATAGACAATACATAATTGTTGCTAAACAACAAGACAGCAAAAACCTGGACTTTAAATCCACTACGTAATACGAACGTCACGCAAAATAAACGTATATAAGCAGGCCATGTATATAAAAATAAACGAGTCGTAAATCTGAGTTTTTTACTTGATCACTGCGACCCCCTTTCAAGGTCCAAAGCCTATAATTAGGGTGACTGAGGCTGGACATCCCTTTGAAAGCGTCAAAGGGGACAGAGGGATTAATTTACACCCCTTGAAAGATCTAAGCTTTTTTTTGGACAACAGAGTAGTTGAGAAGTGCCAATAAATTAATTTCATTGATACTAATCCAATAGTATCATCCGTCAGTGGTTAAAATTAACACTAGCCGAAACAAACTGATTGCCAACAGCAATGATTAAATGCATTTATTAATTGAGCTTTGTGAAATAAAATTCAATACTTAATTCTCATTGTTGTAGACACAAAAGAACAGTTAAACAATCATATTATTTAGTTTACTTTGTACATATTTATTTTAGTATTAGATGCCCAGAAAATACTTACATAATTATTTTAAATCTTTCATTATTATTTTGTACATAATTTTTGTTTGTAATATATGACTTATGAAGGTTTATTGCCTTATTATTTATTAACTAATTTAGCTAAGTGTGAACAACAAAATTTATCTTCATAAGAGTTCTATAAAGGAAGAACCTGGCCTCACGATGGCTATTTGGAAAAGCAAAATATAAATAATTTTTCCCCGCGACGTAATTAAACAAAACCGTAACATCACAAACTTTACTCTTTTGCATAATTCGTTCAGTTGTTACAAATTGTCATTTTGTAACGAAAAATTCAGTTACATGTTAATCTTTATTTTTATTAATTTTCTAAATTGATATTTCCTGTTAGCATCCTGTATATATTTAACCTTTTCGCTGCTCTACACGTATATACTCGTAAACAAAAATTGTCCCTCATACTCTCCAAGCGAATATATTCGCGACTTGTTTTAAAATGGTTAACTGCTCTACACGACTATTTCCGCTGGATATTATGTACATTAAACGTGCAGGAACGTGTTCCATCCTGCAGATTCAACTTGGCATAATATTTTTGTGCCTTGGGTAGCATAATCGAACGCGTTTATTTATTTGTTACTAGAATTCTGTGAAGACGTGTCGTATCGGATTACCTGTTATAATTGAATATTTACATTACGTTTACAAATATTTATTGTAAGTATTTTACTTATACTCGTAATATTTTACTTATAATAAGAATTTTTTAATTTATTATGCATTTTTTTATTTTTAATTGTAGATGGCTAGAAAAAGATATCTTGCTAACGCGGAGTTGGAGGACATATTGATGCAGAGTGATAGTGAGGAGGATTTTCTTGGTGAAATATCATCAGAAGAAGACAGCGATGTTGATGAACTCGTCAATAAGAAGGATATATGTAAGGACGCCCACTCGCGTTACGAATATTCTAACATAGACATCGTCATAATTTATTATTATTGAATTTTTAAAAAATAACTGTTAACTGCATCTAACTACATCTAAATTCGTCAAACTCCTCTAGACGAATAAACACGCATAGCGAGCACAACATTTCAAAAGGCGTTGCGCAGTAAAAGGGTTAAAATCCGCTAGACCAGTTTATGAGATAAAACGCGCTATATTAAATTTTTGTCAATTACTTTCCACAAATTGTCATTTGTTTACGTACAAATACTTTTAAATAATTAAATCTTATTGTTTATGATTATAATTAAACAGCCGATTAGGTGACATTGCATGAATAGATTCGTTTTATAAACAAGTTTTGGCACTTTCCGGACTAGAACGCTATTTTTAGTTACTTGTTTCCTTGACGAAAATGTCACTTTTAATCTCGAGGGACTAAAATTTTACTTGAGTCCCAAGGCAAATAAAGTAAATTTAATCTCGCTCACTATGACAACAAAAATTAACTAATCAAAATTACATATTGCCGAAATCGTTTCAATAACGCTTCCTAAATTAAATTCAAATAGCATTTGCCTTGAAGCATACATTAAAAAATCGAATGAACTGTCAATGTCAAAATCATGCAATTTTACTTTCTTGTACCTTTTTGATTTCAAATTTTTCGACAGTGCAAAAAATAATGTATATACCTCGGGACTAAAAGTGCTTTTTAAGCTTTCGATAGATTATTTCTCTCTTGGGATTAAAAGAAGCACTTTAGTCCCTTGGTATATAATAAACTACTTATTGTTTAGGGTACAATTAGGTCAAGTGTAAACCTCTAATTGTTTAATTTTTCGATAAAAAGAATTGTCTACCAGATATAGATTCCTTTATCTCTCATGAATATTCATTTCGGAATTTTTAACTTCTAATTTGTTGATTTCTCAATTAACGTCTATTAAATTATCAGTTCCGAAGATGTATTCAAAGTCACTGTCTATTTAGCAACATTTACATATAAGTTACTTTATGTTTTATATTGAATAAAACCCGTAATTTGTTTTATTTAATTTGTAAGAGAACTAATTAATTAAAGTCGATTGTTTTAATAATTAACTGTTCGTTAGAAAATAAGATATCTATTTATATGTTTATACTGCATAATTATTTTTATTTACCTGAATTTTACGCAATAATATACATAAGACCCAAAATCTTTTATCCTGGAAATCATTATTAACAGGTTAACAAATTTCGATTAAGCAATCGTCTATCTTTACTTTCAAAAGTAGAATGTACTAATATTCTATTGAGAAAGCTCATCAAGCATTCAAAATCCGTATACCGCTACGTTACGTCATAATAATTAATTCCTATATAAATTGATTATTAGACACCAATTAGTATATATCATTTTGCAAAGCGTTTAGCATACTAAAAATTCACTGATACATTAATTAAAGTTTTTGAGATCATTAACAGTCAGGACCGTTTGAAAACTTATACCAAAATTTACTATCTAAAGAAACCGTCACGCGTTTATTTACTTAATTTAAATTAAAATAAAATCTGGTGTGAGACAACACACGACTTTCTCTTACACATTTTAAATTTGATTTAAATTTATTTACGTAAATGACTTTCTATACACCGAAACTGTAAACTCTAAAATTAATTTAAAAGCATAAATAATTCATCCTATCATAATTTCCTTTATACATGTACTAAAAGTCTTATAATTAAATTTGGAGCTCATTTAAAGCAAAAATAATTTATAGATTTAAATAAAAAGTAATTAAGT
>JAHWXV010735759.1:0-18772 GCA_024586415.1 Phrixothrix hirtus | reverse complement strand
TGTGTTTTTGTGTAAACTTTGAACTGGCGCCACGGGCAAACGGTACACTTTTGTACATAGGGAAGTTGATTCCAATCGACTTATTTTGATCCCCAGAATATGTGGTGGCTCTATGTCCCAACAGTTTTGAGACACCCGGTATATATTGTATGCAGTGTATCACATACCAGATTTTTATCCGAATCACCTGACTTATCTGCACCAGTTAGACCATTATTCGGGTTTCTCTTATTTATAACAAGATCTTGTCAAGTTGTGATATTATTTTAATAAATACTTGATTTCTTAGGTGCTTTTTATATACACTATGAAAATTAAACATCAACAATAATTTTTGCAATCATGAATCAAAGATTTCAGGGACAGCTAACTCAATATATTAAATGTCATAATATTTTCAAAGTTATAAAGCGATATAGAATTATAGTATCTTGGGAAACGCTACTTTATTTTTTCGACCTGTCACTTGATTTGGAAAATAAGAGGTAGTAAAATTTTAACCATGGAGCAATACACCCGCCAACAACCCAATTAAATTATGCAAACTCATAAAAATAAGAATTCTGTAAAAGATACATCGTAAAATTCGCTTTTATTTTAGTGTTTCAAATCGTTCTCGCGAGAGCGCTAACCAAAATTTAATAAATAAATTTGAAGAGACTGTTTCTGTATAAGACATGAAACGAACTAGTTGTCCAAAAAGTGCACGATTTGATAATACCTATGCTAGGCACCTGTGTTGAAAATTATTCGTAAATTCAATTCCACACCGTTCAAAAGAATTTGGCGATCCAACAAAATTGTTATGTAGAATTTTACACGGACTGCCAAAATGCTCTTACAAGATTAAGCGAATACAACAATTAAATGCAGTTATCCACGGCAAACGTCGTAGCAGCTGCACCTAATACCTGTTGTTCTAATAAATTCGTGTTAAATGACGCAGCTCATTTTAGTTTGAACAGCGATGCAGATAAACAAAATTTTTATCGTAGATACATGTAACTCAGAAATATTAAACCTGCCATTAAAATGTAGGAAGGAGGAAAGATGTTTATTACATAAATAACAGAAAAAGTAGGATTAATGAAATTTATGTATGTTAAAAGAATTTGCAGCAACAGTCAAAGTTAAATAAAGATATTAAAAAGGTAATATCATTTTTAAGTCAAAAAACCTCTATATTTCAATTAAATTAATGCATAAGTTTGTGAGAATGAAATTACGACGTTTATAAAGTATAATTTTGAGTAAAAAATTCAAAATAAATTAGTCAAAAAATTATATAAACGCAAAAAGTGTTTATTATGACGTAATTACAAATAATAACATCACTTTGACGTTCAAATAAATGACAAGTAAAAATATAGCCAGAGGAATTTAAAAATTACTTAAACCCTTAACACCTAAATTTCATAACTGATGAAATTGAAATTTAACCAGAATTGCAGCTAACATCTGAATGAATAAACAAATTAACTATATCTAAATATTGAACAATTGCAAAGGCACAAAAGTCAAAATTTAATAAACAAATACTGAACTGTTGAGAGGCTTGTTTTAAATTTCTAAACATTCTAAATCGATAAAATATAATAGAATTGTACTGAAATAATCAAAACGGTCAAAGCTAAAATATTGAATGTTTACAATAATCTTTAGCTAATCAGTTAAAACAACTTAAAAGTCAAATTATCTTGGAAGCTAAGATTACAAATGTCAGAAGTTTATCTTCATTATGCTTTTAAATATTATGGAAGTAAATTCATCTTAAATATAATTTCGCTAGACACGGCGCTCAAACTGGTAGCTCGTAGATCTAACTTTCTCTTTCTATAGAAAAATCTAAGTAATAAGACTGATAAGTACCTGCGGTTTGGGTTATTTTTCGATTGTTTTGTGTTCGTTGCGGTGTAACACTTTACAAGCACTTAGATTCGTTTTAGACCAAAATGTGATCACGAAGCGTCAATGTTGGTCAAAGCCTCAACATTCTCAGTTGAAACGCAGTTCACGTATAGAAATTATATATGTCGAAAGAGTAGTGCTTACTTGACAGATACATCTTTGGAGACTCTTGGAATTTTCCTAAATCACTGGGGGTCAACTTCTATTAGCAATGGAAATTGGATGATGTGTTTGTTACGCCTGGAGTCTCGTTCCTTCGAACAGTTCATTTCGATTTTTCATATGTAACATTTTTGCAAACTAACTGATGCTGACATTTTTGGATAGGATATTACATAGAGATCGATAAACCTACATATATGCATTCTAATAGCATTTTAGTAAATTTTCTCATTACATATCCAATAAATCGCCATTAAGTTGTACTATCTCTTTCGTAATTGTTTTTAAGACCTTCGTCGGTGCGAAGTCTATTCTGGTATACCCTGTGTTTTATATAACGTTTACAAGGAAAAACAACAGGAGTTTGATCAGGTGATCTTGTGAGGATGTTTCTGTCTCTAGACAGGAAATTAATCTTCCTGAGAAAATTAGTCTTAAGAGGTGCGTTGATTTTCGGGCCGTATGAGTTCTGTTGGAGGAATGGGCTGCTCTTAGAAATTCTGCCACTACGTCATTGTATATCAAATTCATGTAAGGACTGGAATTAATTGTTACAGGTCGGTTTTCCTCTGAAAAAGTATGGTTCTATATTGCTTAGTACTAAAAACTTTATACTAAACTGTAACTTTAGGACTGTGCAGAGGTATCCAATGAAGTTGTAAAGGGTTTTCTTCGGTCTAATAGCCGTAAGTCTACTTATTCACCAAGCTGGTTAGGTGGAATGGGCATCATTTAACATTAAAGAACTGATTAATTACGCCTTTATTTCTATTAAGTATGCTTAGAAGTTGTTCACAAAATCGAACACCTGCAGTTTTATTTTCATACTGCAACTGGTGAACATTCCAAATTTCGTAACAGTGGCAATTTAAATCTTCTTTCAATATTTTTCGCAAAGATGCATTTAAAATATGTAGAACTTCGTTGCAAAGTAATCCGAATTTCTTCAACGTTTTCAGTTATACATACAGTACGTCTACTCTCAGAACATTACCGCGTAGACGAAAATTACTCATCTCACATTTAAGTGTAGAACCATAAGCTGTAATCTAATTTACACGTTCAGATATTGTTCAAACTTATTTGTACAAGCTATGTTTGTACAAATATTCTGATATAAATCAAGATTTTTCAGTCTAGAGGGAAATGTTAATAAACGAAATGGTTTTTAAAAATTGTGATTATGGCTAAATTAAGTAAGTTTCATTACAAGATGATGCTTCGATCTTGCACCCTTATTTCGGAGATTAATCAAAAAAAATCAAAGCGGATAAGATGAACTAAATACTTGCTTACAAAACGTGAAACTTTTGAAAGGGCCCAAATTTGAGAAATATGTCTGGTTTAACTACCTAAGAATTGATAAAGAGACAAATCTGAAACTCTTACATTATGTCAATCTATTAGGAAAAAAAGAGGATACTGTAATGAGGGAATAGATGAGTCCTCATGAAAGACGTACAGTGACTTGAGATTTTTGGTGAGGTTGTGAAGATATCAAATTTTCCCACTCATTAACTAATGCGTACGAATAGTAAACCCTGAGAAGAATCTTCGGTTGTTTAATTTAGTTAATTCATAATTAAGAAATGAAACATGCAACACACCGGCACGAGGTAAAGATAAAAGCCTGCTGGTCTATATCGGCTTTATACGGGGTAGGCTGAAAACCAATGCACGCATGCTTGTAGAATGGAAACGAAATGACCTTCAAAAGCGCGCCAGGTGGTATGTGGAAGTAACGTTCCCTCTCAATACGCATGCGCATTGAAGTCGTTGCGTTCATCCATTGTATTTCTAGAAGCGGAAGTATGGAAATGTGTTCTAATACAATGTCAACGCGAGTTAAGCAGCATGCTGTTATCGAATGTTTAACTGTTGAAAAAGTGATTCCTACTGAGATTTATCGTCATTTAAAGGCTGTTTATGGTGACGATGCCGTTGATAGGTCTATTATAAATCGATGGGTAATAAAATTTCGTGCTTGCGAGCCTGGAAAAGCCATAATTATTGATGAAACACGCAGCAGACTTCCGATCACTGCCACAGACGATAAACATCGCAAAGTCGTCGACGATTTGATTCAAAGTATCTTAGAGGCAGCCCGGCGTCATAATCTTGTAACATGACAATACTTGTCCACACACCTCGCGTGCAACTGGAGAGAATCTGCGAAACCTGAAGTTTGAATCGATTCCACACCCTCCTTATCCCCGAATCTTGCCCCTTGCGATTGTTATTTTTTTTTCTCTACTCAAGAGAGACCTGTAGGGTAATCATTACACCTCGCATGATGAGGTGAGGGCAACTTTCAAGTCCTGGATTTGAGAAAAAGCTTGTTACACGTTGGGAAAAATGCATTGACCTTAACAGTGTTTATGTTCAAAAATAAATATATTATTTTGAAACTTAAGAATTGTATTTTAATATAGTTTTTGCCCGATCTTGCTATTTGTTCTTGTTTGCACTCTACAAGTACTTGTGCACTAGTTTTCCGCCTACCTTCGTATATTCAGACATTCACAGACTTGTCTGCGTAAATTCAAGCAATTCCAGACACTGTACAGACCTAGAACGGTCGGTAATTCGTTTATATGCAAGAACAAATACTCGGGTTTGGCTGTGTAAACACGGACTACACGGATCTATCAGCATATATATTCAAGCCAGTGAAACAAATTTAAGGTTTCTTGGAATTTGACGGTTTCGTTTCTAATGAATATTTCTATGACAAATAAGCATTGATCTGGCAGAAAATACATTATAGTATAATATTGCACTGTGGAATCTCTTGTATCATTAACATTTGATCACAATTGCCTCATATTTCATAGGATACTAAAGAGAAACAGTTCTTGTTGGGAGACCCTGTATATTGCTATTTTCGCATTTAAAATGTAATAAGTTCGATTCAATGATAGTGGCGACTGCTTGTCTAATCCTATCCTCACCATACGCCTATTGAAAGGTAATTACCCTATTAAAAATTAATTTTGATGGAAACGCAAAGAACTGGCTTTTGCTGATACATACACATATTCCTCTCAAAACAAAATAAAATTGCATTAAAAGTTGTTTACAGCAGTTTAAACATTTTTTGGGCGTTGATTGATTTACATAAATAGTATGAGAATCTAAAGAATTGATTTCACCGCTTGTAGGTGAGAGGTTATACAGTCTGTTTTTCTTGCAACAAAAATTTCATAAATTGAATTAAAATTGGCAACACAACGGTGGGAGTGAACGAGCACATTGAAAACTATGTGAAACTGGATTCACTATTCAAGGGAATTAAAGAGCCTCTACTGTCCACATATACGGGGCTAATGTAGATCGGATCTTCAGATAAAGATACCTCTAGAAAAATTCTATGTTGAAATGGGTGCCTCAGAATTGACTTCAAATTTTTTGCATTGAGGGAGGTCAGCATGGGATTGAACACGAGAGCGCAAACAAGTAAGGATGTAGGACGCTATGGTGATTAAATGCGCTCAGGGCGTGACCTATCTTCTTCACAAGGTGGCGACTTGTGTGATTGTGTGATACCCTATAACTATCTTTTCTTCTGTAAGTTCGCTTAATTTATAAGTTGGCCTGGTGTTTATTTCGTTATCTACCTTGCCTGTTGTTGTCCACTTCTGTGTCCTGTAGTGCTCGTAGTTGGTCTCAACGGTGTCATTTCGAATTGGCCTGCTGCTGGCTTCCTTTTCTTTTTCCATGTGTTACACCACCATGTCACTGCTTTCTATGCGAGTATAAATATTGTGAGTAATATTACAGCAGTAAGTCCACTGATTCCCTGTGCATGTTTGTGAATTTGTCTTAATATGTAAGGATTAGTATGTCAAACCTGGTGTAGTTCTTCACATCTTAATGTTTGCTCTTCAACTGGTTGCGCTAAAGGGCTGGTTTTAGGGGAATGTGAGTGGGAGTAACAATTCCTTGCTCTCTTATACACATCCGCAAATCATCCCCAACTTATTATCAGTCTCAAGAACAATTTTATTTATGGCTTGGTCATTGGGGATGTGCTAACCATCGAGAGGTTAATGAAGTGATCAAAGTGACTCAAATTAAACGGCAATGAACCATTTAACAGAATATTTATTAAAAACAAAAACTTAACTTTTTATACATTTCTCTAACCTAGATCTAATTGTTTCGCTGTGTATAGTTCTTCAATCGCAGTTGGATGTCCTGTATCTATCTTTTGTTCTGTACTATACGCAATCTGAGCTCAAAATTTTAGCTAGTTTTATGTAACAGTTTACTTACAAAAATTATACGGTCGTCAATCATTACTTAGATCATATAAAATGTGCTTAATAACTTCATGATTACACTCAAAGTTACTGCTAATTATTGGCAAATTAATGGTCGTTAGTACAGTAGCGATTTTTAAACTGAGGTCCCAACTTGTAGCCCCTTTTATTTTTTTATGACACGAAAGTGCCCTCAGAACTTAGAAGCAGCGACGAAGTAATTGAAAGGTTGTATAAGCAAAAAATCAGGCATTAGTGAAGTGTTTTCTTTTACAAACCTTTGTCCTTGATTGGTCAAATAATGCTGAGTAAGAAACGAGCCTAAATTGTGCTCCATCAGTTTCTATCCAGGTCTGCCAATGTTAGCGTAGAAAGAAAGTACACCCGAAATGTAGCATTTTTGTTTCTAAAATACATACTTTGGAAGGCTAGTACGAGAATGCTTTGATTTTACATTCTTCGTTCAAAACGGGGTGAAGACCTTTTCAACGCATATAATTCTGAATTTAACTAGCTCTTTAAAACAATGCGTAGGTTTTTACAAAGAATCACTACAGGCTTACACGGCAACCATTAGATTATTAGTAGAGTTCTGTTGTCATCGAATATGTACCAATTTCAATTTACTATTTCACTTTTAGATGAAAGAATTAAGAATTTCCTTACTATAATATTCTATTAATTTTTGAATATGAGTTTGATGCCCTTAAATTCAAATAGATGAACTTTCATAATGAGTTTTAATTATTTTGACTAAATTAAATGATACGTACATAAGTATTAAATAATAGGATGCAAAGTGAATGCTTTTTGAGGATTCCATGAATTTTAAAATCTGTCTAAGGCAATTGAAATTAAACGGGACTAAATAAATGTTTATTATTAAATTATACAGGCAATTAATTTAATATATATTATAATGCATTTCCATTCCAGTGGCGGAACTCCTGTAAGGTTGGTATCAATTTGCAGAGATCGTTGACGAAATGATTAAGCAAAAGATAGTTAAAAATATTTCTAGCCCTAAATGGAAATCCTGGATAGCTATTTTATTGCAGAAAATATAAGAATAGCATTTCACGACTTTCTTCTACAACGTAGTAAAGTTGCAGAAGTTAATTAAATTTAGTATTAATTTTTTGTAGAAAAATATATCTGAAATATTAATTAATTTCAGCTGAAGTGGCCTGCGTTCTTTTTAAAATTAAAGACGTAGTTTTATTATTGGAAAATTATTTTTTTATTTTAAAAATTTGTTGGAGAAATAATTGTAATACGCAACAAAAAAAGCTTGTCCAAATTTGTAGTGTCGTTCTTCAAGGTGACAAAAGTATTCTGCTTGCCATTGTATTTAAAAACATTTAGTTAAAATACAGTAAGTTTGATGTTTAATTTTAAATTAACAGCTCCAAGCGTTTATTCAAGCAACTGATTACATTATAATTTGAACTGTTTTATGAAATTACCGCTTTTTAAAAATCTCAACACTAAAAATGAGGCTTTTAAATATTTTTATAAGAGACTACAGTGCTATAACTTCCCAGTTTATTACTATAATAGGATACTCGATCTAAGGGTTTCAATTTTAATTTAAATATACTCACAATGTAAAACCAAGTTAAATTATGAATGATCTCGGCAATTTATCTTTAATGTTTTGTTCTGTCATTCTCAAGATTAAATGAAAATATAGAACACGTTCAAAACTTTTGAGAACTAAAATTAATGGTTGGTTATTTGAGGGTTGTAGTAAGAATAGATATTTCAAATTAATTCATTTGTTTGTAAAGTTTCACAAAGTTTTTCGTTGCGGATCAATATTTCAGGATTTGAAGATGTGATTCGCAAAATAACAGGAATGCTATTGCAATGCATTTGCATACCCTTAAATGTTACAATAAAATAGAAGTGCTATAGCAGAAACATCTTGCTTTAGGTTTTTGCATGTTACAATATCTTTTAAAAATATTCATCAACCTTTTGTGTGTCTTGGATCATGGTTTAAGAATACTGCGCCATTCTAATGGTTTTCTTTGTTCGGAGATTAGTCTTTTACTTCCATTGTCGTGTAGAGGGGTTATCCTCGCCATGTATGCTTTGCGTAGTATGAAGGATTCCCTCGAGTCCTTACAATGACTGGGAGAATCAAGTTAGGTCTATTGTACTTGTCTTGTTGTAACTTGCAAATATAATAAGATGAAATAGTGTCAAGGTACGTCAAACCTTACACTGCGGCAGTTTATAAGTGAATTATTTTTATAATTCACAAGGGTGTATAGTAAATTGAGCTTGTATAAAAGGTTTGGTTTAAATAGTTTTAGTAATTATAACTATACGTTCTATTGTAATCCTTTATTTATCTGCTCTACGTTTAAATTTTAAATTAGACAATTTGTCACGTACGCAACAAAGAAAAATGCTGAATGATATCATTAAAGAATTTATTGCAGTATACACTTAAGTTCAAATTTATTGATTTAAAGTAGTTAATCTGAGATAAAACTATATTTGCATATAATCAATTTATGCGCTCAATTTCTAGCTAGCCATATATTCCACATACCACTATATTTAGAACAAAATTTATCTTGCAATTAATACACCTCTCCGTCACCCTTGCATGTGCTTTAGAAATTTGCAAACTGCACTTCCTATTATAAGTTTAAATTGAATTGAATTATTAATTACATTTATGCACTTGAACCTATTGTCAAAATTTCTCCCATTAATTGAAGTCATAACCAAAAAGAGAATTTAAGCAATGATTATATGTTGGAAAATTGACACCAAATACAATTAAATTAAATAGCGAGGTATTGGTTTCAATGTTGTCAGTGTTGAAGTTTAACTAGTATTGTAAAAATACGTTTGGAGTTGGAATATAATGACACTGGCTGATTTTATTTGGGCATGAGATTTTAGTTCGGCCACTTGCAAGAACCAGAGTATCGTTTCGTTAATTATGTACAACTGCATCTCAAGCTTCAAGATGTAAGGTAATAATGTAACAATGTTCAAAATTAAGGATTTGCACAAGTAACTAAATAATATTAATTTATTTATAGCTATGTTAAACGCAAACAGTAATTTTATACGGACTCTAGAATTTATCAGATCTTATTTTAAAACACCTTTTATAATAGATTGGACTATTCACGTGATTGAAAAATAGGAATTCAATGTTATTATTTAAGATAAATAGAGGTTAACTTAATATACTAATAATTTCGTAATCACTGTGTATAATTCACTATATGCGTTGTGATGCATGTTATGAAACTGTTCTTGGAGTTCTCGAAATTGAATTATTTGAGCTAGGCCTGTACTATATTTAGTTCAAATTATAACACAAACTATTACTTTAGTGAATTGTAGCTTGAATATAACCGCCTGATATTAATTTTATAGTTAACCACGAGGGTTCGTTTTACAGTTATATTTAACATGTCGCAACTAAAATTTCTCACGACTTATGCGTTTCCTGTGTACTTTTATTTGATTAATTATGGTAATGAAATTTAGCCTAGTCCATTACAAGGAAGCGTAGTATTTTATTAATTTACTTAATGACTCATGTATAAATGTTAAGAAATAATTAACATATTTATTTCCTGAACTTTTTTACGTATTAAAATATAATTCAACTTCTAATAACTATTTGAATTTTTTATATTTACTATTAATTTAGACACAATTATTTGTGTTTTAAATAAGGGGTTGTAAGATAGTTTAAGTTACTTTAATTCCTGCATGGAAGGCTTTCATCCAGGTCGACTGGAGGATTAGTTACAGTTTAGTTTGTTAAAGGCTCCTCGCGAATAATGGAGCACCAAAATTTGTATCACTACAAATCCCGACCTTAAATCTACTGAACGACCAAGACTGGTGCATTCGAATTTACCTTTACAATGTTATAGCTAATTCGTTCAATCTTGCATTTAATTTAGAAAGGAAAACGACAATAACGTGTAGCAAGATTAATTAAGCTTCTTTTTTATAAGCAGTTGATTGAATGACGCAATTATTTATATTTTATATGATAAATAACAACTTTAAATATTTTTACTCTATATTCAGAATTGAAGCGCGTTTGAGTTGACTACTAATTTATTAGTAAAGGCGGACGGACTATTTTAAATTTTAAAACGCCAAAATAACTACATACTTTCGAAAATAATTTTTATTTATTTTAGAATTAATTAACTAAACGATTCTGGCATTTTATTTGATACATTGTAAATTAATTCATTTAATTCTTATCAATTTTGGTAAGGATGTTTCATTTTGTTTCGTTTCAAAATTCAAAGCTAAGTGACAAAATCTAGTCGAACCTGCCTTGATCTCTTGCGATTTTTGAACAAGCTCTATAACGGCAGGAAAGAGGCTTGACGCTTCTGAGGTTGTCAAAGTTGGTAATTTCCCCGAATTAGCTGGTTTGCTCCGGCCACGACAATGGAGATTGTGGAGAGGTTCTACATTTGCGATAAATTCAATTATGCTAAAATTCAGGGATTATAAGTAGGTGTCTAAAAATTCGGGAAATAGTTGTAGATAAAGGCGCCACTTTCTTTTTAACAATAACGGAAAGATACTAGTCAAAAGTTCTGTTGTTTCTTGCCGGCAAAACAAAGAAACCGATCTCCAAACCTTTAGATCGAGGATTGTATTAATACATACTTACTGTATGGCAACTTTTCATGCACGCCGCTGGACTCCCTCTTTGATCAGGTAGAATTTAGACAAACTATCTAAAAGAGGTTATTTACTTAAAACTTAACTAACACTTGAAAGAAAGTTTGCGTTGTTACAGCTACAAGTTTACATAAATAAAAGAGAATAAGTTCTGTACTTAAAGATTGAATATAATGATAACAAAAGAATGTGATTTACAATCAACAATTTACATGTCTCCCCGGACAGGAATAATAGAAACAACAATTTTCTATATCTATCTCAAGGTACCCTTGTATTGTTATTAATTATACTAAATCTGAAATGAACAGGAGATATTAGCCCTAATAGTCTTTCTTAATAGTATAATCAATTAAAAGTTAAAAAAATTGTAGTTTTATTTATAACACTAACTAACTCGTCTTGAATTTATACCTGATCGACTAATTCGTCCCAGCAGGGATTACTTATCGAGGGGTGTAAATCAGTGGAATTTAAAGAATGGTTAAATCACTTAGTTGGCGCTTTGAGGATCGTTAACTTCCCGAAGGAATTGAAAATGACAGACGTGCTGCCTAGGATATTTCTTATGGTATGCTACATATGCTATGTCGGACAAAAACGCTTTGATTTCAAATCGACAGGAAATTGAAGTTGATTCCTTTTATTACGAATTAGCTCTGGGTGGAAATAGACCAAATTTCTACCAATTTGATCCCCTATTACATTATTTGGGTAACTCTTGAATTGTATATATTAAATATCGGCTGAGGGTGCACTACGGAAAAGCAACTTAACCTTCCAACACCCAGATCTGTACTACTAGTAAACGAAGTTTCTTTCCTTGAAATTGAAGGGGGGAAGACGAGAGGGGTTAACGTTTATTTTTAGACTTGCAAGCCTTCTCCCAGGAATTGCTGAGTTAATATTTTTAGGAAAAATGCTCCTATGTTTTGTAAAACGTAACCTGGGATTTTTGAATTTTACTAATTGTTGTAAAAATGGAATTATACAATTTACAAATTTACAGTTGTGATTTTGGCGTAAAACTGAAGCTGGTAATTTACCAATTCGATTTTATTATTACCAGATGTTTTCAAATGAATGACAAATGTAAGAATTTCAGACGTGCTTACAGCTCTGTGCCTTTGATGTTATATCACTGAATTCTTTATACACAATTTGAAAACAATTAAAAATAACAGTTTCTTGAAATTCTAAATAAATGAAACTAAATCGACTCACAACTTAAACACACTATTCGTAATACAACAAAACCGCATGTTACAGCCGACAGTATTTTTACAATGCAATATAAGAGGTGATGTAAATCGGGGTGACAATAAACAAAGTGTTGGCTACGTAATGACTATGTAACTAAAATAACTACTATTATCATATAGAAGCACTACTAAACTATGCTTTCGGACGAAGTGTAAAATACGGCTGTGTATTTTTATTTACAGATATGTGTGTGTGCGTGTTCCTGTACGCGTTCGTGTGGGTGAGGGTGCGCGTGAGCGTGAGTGTGCGCGTGAGAGTGAGTGTGAGTGTGCGCGTGAGCATGAGTGTGCGTGTGGGTGTGCGCTTGGGCGTGGACGTGTACGTGCGTGTGGGTGTGCGCGTGCGTGCGTGTGTGTCCGTCTGCCTGTCGGTGTGTGTATGCACGCATACGCGCACGTATGTATTGTTGTAATCTCTCTTAAATAATTTTTCGAGTTTTTCATCTTGTGAACCTTTAGATGAGAATGGTTTAAAAAATATACGGTCATCCCAAAATTTAGTTTGTATTAAGAATTACGCCAAATACGTTAAATGATTATTTTTCAACTTCAAGGCTATATTGGTTATCTAGGTATAAGTACAAAAACGCACTATGATTCAGAATACATTAGCCGCTTGACGAATTACTCATACAAGACGCTAAGAGAATTCCTATCAAAGCATCTATTCACATGCTAATAATAGCTATAGGCAGTTGTACCTGATCTCCCTGCAAAAAATGAAAGTGCACCCAATATTCAAATCAGTTAGTTGCTGTGTATAGGAAACATCAGGGCTATCCTGTAAACAAAATTCTTATTCATAATAACTAAAATTAGTTGTTGTTTCTAATAGTAATTGTTCTCCATAGAAGTGGTATTTTGTAATATATTTATAATAATTAGTGACTAAAAATCGTAGTAATAGCTATTATTCTCATTGTTATTGTTTTATTTGCTGGTTTGTTTTTGTGGCTGAGGGTTCGGGATGCGGAATTTCCCTTCGCCCTTTTGGACTGGAATTGTTGTATGGCCATTTAGCCATGCCTACTAGAATTTTTCCGAATCTGGAGGAGTTCCACCGCCAGTAGGGATTTTTAACGTGCCAAATATCGCATTGGCACGGGATCTACGATTTTACCTCCTTATTCGAGAGGAAGGCATGTTTTTAATTTTTTTTCCGCTGAAAAATTTACCGATCTCGATCGGGTTTGAACCCGCGTCTCTTCGGTGTAGAGGTAAACATGCTAACCACAATACCAGTCTGTGCCGGCATTGTTATTGTAGTAATGAATTATTTAGGTATAATTAATAGAAGTGGCAGGTTATTGGGATAATATTTTTAAATATAACCGTTTTTGTTGATGTACTTCAAATGGAAATTGAAGAAACGTTGACGATTTTAGAGAGGTAAATGAAACTTCATTTTAATTTTAAAAATATTAAATAAATAGTTATTTGTTCTAGAAATAACACGTAGAAATCAAAGGTTTTTGGGAGATATCCGCATCCCTTTTATTTGACATTTAAAGTATACTGGAAATAAAGGGGCAAACCCAGGATGAAGATATCTTTGCATTTATTGTGACATAATCGTCTAATACATAAGACGTGATACAAAACCTTAAAATTTGAATTTTTTGTAACTGAAAACTGTAATTTAAAAGCGCGTGTAATGAAAAACGCAAACGTTTTGTTATACTTCAGTAGAAATAACCAATGCGTTAAAACAAATATTAGAGTTGAGTTTAAAACCAAAACTGTAACACTTACACAATTTAAGAAAAAATCGTTTTAATGCTATTTCAATATACTACATTCATAAAATGTAAACATGCGTTTGAAGCAATTAAAGTTAAAAGTCATCAAAAGAAATAATCAGTAATTAACGTTTTGAGTGTTCGTAAAGTTTTTTTTTATTGCAATGTTGTGTGAGCGCGCTTTATTTACTTTAAGATCAGGATGTTGACTGCTATACACTTATTGTAGAATAGCGTGTACTATATGAATTTTATAACTTCCGTTTTACGTAAGCCGACGGTGTTTGCCATGAACTATCTTAATTTACGTTTTAATACTGTATCTTACATAATAATTAATGGACAATTAAGACTAAAGAATAATTTATTTATAATAACTACCGTTTGTTAATTTCTATTTCTGTGTATGATGTGTTGCCTACTTATGATTCCTATTACCTAATATTATTCAAACGAAATCTATATATCTATACCCCATATGATTTTCAACCCGCTAGTCTTTTTATTTAATTATGTAATTTGTTACCCTGACAAATCAACGTACGTATTTGTTTGCTTACTATTCCTTGTCTAACGTGTCTTAAACATGTAATAGATTTAAAAATTGTGAATATTTTAATTAATGCGATTATATCACCAAAATTCGTAGCTGAAGTTTTACGTTCGAATTATTTACGTAAGGTAATTGTAGAAAATAATTAAATTAGATTTGCAGGGCTTGCTTAAATTCTCTTTTCATAGTCGCAAAACTGGTACTACAGGCCTTCAAAACGGTGTTTTCGAAATATATTATAGGCCGAATTTCAAAAGGGATACGAAAAGTCCTAGTCGAGTTACAGACGATACCAGAGTTTTCGTTCAATGTTTATCTAATACACGAAGAGGTATGCTAATTAAATCAGCTGTTTTTATCCAGCTCAAAGCAAGGTGGGTTACAGACCCAAAATTACGTAGGCCTTCATGTATCAATCAAGAAAACGGTTACTTTTCATTCAATTCTGCCGGCTTTACATTCCTGTAAATGTAATATATTGTAACATTGCGATTTAGAATATTTGTTCGCAGACTTTGATCTTTATTTCATACAATACGGGTTTCGTTGTTTATATTATAAAACGTTCTTAAATTATCCTTGCAATTCAGTTTTCAATAAAGTTTTATCTTATATTACGTTTTCTATATATTTCATTAAGCGAATTGGTGCATTTATTTTAATAAACATTATTAGAATTAAACACGCAATGTTTATCTCTTTTAGTAACGGTTGCATAATTATTTACGGGTCTCTTATTTACAATCCAATTTCTCTAATTATAAATTTTAAATAATTTAAATAAAAAGCAACGATTGCCAGCGACGCGTTAAATGTTAAATGCTGTTAAAATAATTATATTACTTGTTGTTTAAATAATTGTTTTTAAGAAAATGTATGAAAAAAAAATAATTAGAAAGCAAGTGATGTACTGGGTGGGTGTACTTTTTACAAACCACACATATCTGTATTTGATGAGCTTGCATTGAAGTCTACTTCCACACATTCATATTAAAGAGAAATTAAAAATTATGTACGAGTATTTATAAAAGAATATGTCCGATGCTTCCGTTTGGTATCTGAATACAATCAGCTGATTATTCTTGTAGAAGCGGTCATTTAAGTTGTCGCGTTTCAGTTCGATATGAGATTGTAAGCAAATTCACACAGGGCCATATATTTTCACCTCTGTGAGTTCGCAGTACCTTAAAGTGGGAAATATAAGGTCGTGACTAGCTCCATAAACTCCCAGAACGACTGTTTGCTTATTTAAAACTCAAGAGCTTTTAGACCTGGGAGTGATTGATTTGTAATAACCTGGGTATGACTGGTTTACAACTACGTGTAGTGATTGGTTTACAATCACCATGACGGTGAGACCAGGTTATGAATAGACCACTATACTATATGGTATCGAATTGTCAGCATATGATATGATATCGCATTGAGAACACCGATATAGGCAGACCGCATCAGAATTAAACTTAGAGCACAATATTGTGATAAAACGAAGTTAGATATTTTCTTCGAAACGTTGCATTTGTTTGAGGTTATTGGTTCAGACATTTTGACAAATTTTTAGATTTTTAGTTTTTTGCAAAAGCTTGTTCTCGACAATAATTATTTTTATTTTAACATTCCATAGTTAGAGTTTGGTATTATATGATAGGTCCTAGCGACTGCATTAGTCCAGAACGGAACAATATCAGATTTACAATAAGTGGCGTAATAAAATTACGCTTTCAATATTTATTAAGGTACCACGTGTTAAGTTACGCAATTCAAAAATCTATTTCTCAAATTTTTTGTCTATCGCTGACACACCTATCTATTATGATTTCCTAATAAGGCATTTTATAAGAATGAATACATTTATAAGGAATAACCAAAGGCTAAATCTATCTATTTTTACAGGATATGACGTTTCTGTTTATTACTAGCACTGTTAGCCAATTCAATAAATTGTCATAACTATCCTAGAGCAGTAATAATATATAACTATGCCACTTATAGTTGTTTACATGACATTCTAGCAAAGGCATTAATTTACACTGAGTTGCTTGCACGGAATGTTTAATTTTAAAAATTTGTAGTTCGTTTTAATTCGTCGGGTGTGAAAACTGAAAAAAAACGCGATTGCATAAGTTTGCTTACATGTGTTGAGTAATTTAGGAACCGGTCCGACCCTCGATAGGTAAACTTCACTTTGTGCCTGTGTTGTTTAATATAACAGATCTGCCGGTTATGACATAATTTAAAAATTGCTACACAATAAAAGGTTTTGCGTTTCTATAAGATACCTTAGATATACTCGTTATTGTCTAGAAGTTATGGAATATAAAACTGCGGAGTTATTATGATAACTGCTACAAATGATTGTCTTGACGAGTAATTAATGTAATTGCTTGAATAGTAACTTAGTTTCAAAGTGAACCTGATATTATTTCAGCATCAAAATGGTTCATCGATGTACTATAACTTATGGTCGCATGCGGTACAACAAACACACGTTCTTTTATAAAGATTCCAATGGGAAGTTTTCAAGCAAACGCCATACTCGGTACCTCGAATTTCACAGAATAATAGAGAAATTACCGTCAAGATACGAAAAGTGTTTGAAATATGTTACTTATGTACAGTAGGCGCAAGAAGTCCATGCACACTCTAAGATTCAAATTAGTTTACACAATTTCGTCCACATTGTCGTCTTAAGGATATTACTACACTCTTTTTTTGAAATAGGCGGAGTTACTAGACTACGTTATTTTATTACAATCAATCTTAATAGAGACATGTCAGCTGTTATGAGAAGGTCGCGCCTTGTAATACCTTTGAATGGTTGTTGCGATTCAAGAAAATCCCATTTTCAATTGCGCAAGCACTTCTCGTTCTTAACTGTACATACTTTATCAATAAATAATTGCAAAATATTTGAACTATTTCTGTGTTTTTGGGGGAGGAAAAACTTAATTTTCAGACTGCTTTTCATAAGATGTTAACAGATAATTCTGGTACAGGCGTTTAATTTTGTGAGGAAGTGATGGATCTAACGAAAATCATAATTTTATCAATAATATCAATTTTCCTGACAAAGTGACAAAGCCAGACAACTAAGTGAAGTACACAAAGTTATCACCTCCGGTCTTGTAAGAATCTACAATGGGTATTTGAAGTATCTCAATATTTTATCATTTGTCGTAGCAACGGTTTTAAAATATCTTATCCTTCATCCAGTTATTGCAAACTATCAGGTAATGGTGATTTAATTATCGGTATATACATTTGATATCCCTTTTATTACTGCTTAAAGCTTTCCCGACATTATAGTCTTTGATTGCATAAGTCTTTCTTTTCTGTTGGTGCGTTGGTTTCCTAATTTATGTTTAGACAGTCATTTTTCACTATAAAGCAGATTTAGGTATTTGCGATGGAAGCATATGTACAACATTTTAGCAATAACTGGACAATATTTGAGTGAGATTTTGTCAGATAATGTAGTTCACCGAAAAGCAGCATGTATTGGACATGAAGATGTCTTAATTTAGTATGAATCAACTACTTCCCTCATCGTTATTTAAAATAACTAGTAAATGAAATTATTTGGTTATTAAAATATATTGCGGAAGTTGAGAATTTTCATGCCGAAACCAATGATTCCTTTAGTCATCCATTTCCTACTATAAAGGTAATCAAAGCAAGGTGATTACCCGCTACGCAACTATAACCTACGTCGAGCATTGTGCTAAACGTTACAGATTTATTCTACCGTTGACGTGTAATACCAATTTCATGTGACACATTGCAACGCAGATTTTTTATACAAATATTAATAGCCCACCTGCAACATATTATACATGCCGTTTGTGTACCTTTAGATTTTTATCCTTGCTTTTATTTCAACATTTTTAATCATTTCAGTGTAGTCAATATTCACAATTCAGAAAAAAAAATTAAGCTCATAAATCTGAAAGCATTCATCCTTATAAAAGGTTTCCCAATAGGAACGATATGTTTTTAAAACATCACAGCAACCACATCTAAAATTGTAGTAACAGTGACTGGTAAGCGTTATCAGTAGTGTAAGATGGGGCATTCTGGCGCGTGCCCCCCCACCACTCGAGCCCCCCCCACCACTTTTATCCCCACCCGACCCCCCACCACTCGTGCCCCCCCACCACTTTTTTTCCAAATCCAAGATGGCGCCAACTGAAATAC
>JAHWXV010735722.1:0-10534 GCA_024586415.1 Phrixothrix hirtus | reverse complement strand
TATATATATATATATATATATATATATATATATATATATATAAAGTAGGATTTATAACGGAAACATATTACCGCCTCCTTAAGGTTGTGTGACCCGTAACAGAAATCTCGGTCTATTTAGTTGAGATGTTTCAGCTTTGATTGTCGAATTATAGGATTTATGACAAAATCTGTTTTGTGGGTTGTTCTTATAATCCAAGTTCTTGGGAAAGTAGATGTTAACATTTCATTTTTCGCAGGACCCCTGACTACCCATTACTTACATTTAGTATGCGGAGTTTCCAAAATTTTGGTTATTTCTTGCAAGCTTATTGACGCAATTTGACGAAATTGCACCTCCATTACATGAAGCAACCATAACGGATCATATCGGGAACCATCTAACAACGTTTATGTGAAATTTTGATTGAATTATTTAAAAGCATTGTTTAACAATGATTTCACGAACTTTTGCACATTTATAATCATTACAAATACAGTATATAGAATGACTGAAGTATTTCGGCGAAATTTAACCATAATACAGGGGTGAGTTTTAATTCAAGAAAAAAATTCATTTGTGAAATATTCCTTGTCGTTTCAAAAAAATGCCATAAAGGACTGATAATTTTTAGTTGAGTAGTTTCTGAATTAGTGTAAGATGTCGCCGTAAATCCCATCCAATAAGCAATAAAAATACCATTCCTACACGTTCAAGTCGTGGGTCGCTGTAGAATTATTTGTTTAGTGTTAGGGGAATTTACTCGTTCCAAAACAGTTATTTATGAATAGATACGTGAGTTTAACTTGGTTGCACAAATATTTAAAACGATTCCCGCCGTAGATTCTTGATATGGTGTTGAATAATCTGTGATTAAAGGTGTGTGAAATTGTCGAGACAGGAATTTCTATAGAATGTGTTTGGGATATTTTACATAACTAATTGCACATGAAACGACTTTGTGCAAGATGGGTGCCGGAATTGCTAACAATTGGTCATAAACGTATTCGGATGCAAGCTTTTTTTGAAAAATAACAAAGTTCATTTTGTCAGTCGTTTTATAAATACGGATAAAACATGGATTTATCTGTTAGAAACTAGATAACAATTAAGGAAAAAATCGGCTCTATCGATAAGAAATGGCACGGCATCTGTTCTTTGGGACTGATTAAGACTTTTAGTGATTGGTTATACTGGTAGAAATAAAATAATAACTAGGGAATATTATGCAAAACTTTTGGACCAATTAAATCAAAAATTCGTGAGAACAGGCTGATTTACAAAATAAAACGTCATTTATCATCAATACAATGCACTGATTAAAAAAGCGTTATAGCGATGGCAAAAATTAACGAATTAGTGTATAAATTGTTGGAACGTCTACCCTAGTGATCTGATTTGGCTCTCTTTGACTTCCATCGATTTTCAAATTTGAAAAAACTCCCCGCTTGTAAGTGTTTTTCGTCTAATGAAGAAGTGATTGCAGCCGTAAGAGAATATTTTGAAGGCCTGCCGGAAAGCTACTTTATATATGGGATAAATGTATAGGAGCAGCACTAAATAGTATTTATTAGAGTTAATGGAAACTATGGAAAATAACGCTATTTCAAAAACTATAATTTGCATTCTTCATCCCCATTACGCGAAATTTTTAAGCCACCCTCATATATTTATTGTTTCAAGTTAACTTTGGGAAGTTAAAGACATTTTATTGGAATCGACGAGCGTCGGCTATACCCTTCAGATTTGATTCTCGCATTCTCGCACCCTCGCCATACCCATAAATAAAATGAATCGTCCATAAAACTATAAAACCTCGCTCTCAATACTGTAGTTTATTAAAGCACATACATTTTTTACGTTTTTTAAGGCAGCCATGCAATCGATGACTATTAATTGAATCTTGTTTATTTAATAAAATATAAATATTTTATGGTGAATCTTTACTAGAATTTAATTACCAAGATCTAGCCAATTCTACTTAAATTCGTTTTTCGACTGTGGTTTGCTGAGACAATGCACTGCCACTGAGTCATCCAAGTATTAAAAAAACCAGTCGATTAATGAAGACATGCCATTCTTGGTGTTTTTAAGAAATTATATTTTATTAAGTAGATGGGAGGCCCGTAAATTGAAAAGTTATACATCATGATTAGAGTCTATAGGCAATTGAAAACAATAGCAGTTGTAGTTAAAAAAGTTCATTAATTGACCGATCGTCGTATTTCTGGATGTCTCAGTGGTAGAGAACTAGCCCAGATGTACTGGGATGGAACCCCAGTCGGGGAATGGTTTTTTCCAAAGTTGCATAACTTTTTAATATTTAAATGATAACTATTTTGTAATATACTGAACTATAAAAAAAACCAAATACCTAATTATGAAGTAAATATCTAT
This sequence comes from Phrixothrix hirtus, assembly GCA_024586415.1. Classification (NCBI taxonomy): domain Eukaryota; kingdom Metazoa; phylum Arthropoda; class Insecta; order Coleoptera; family Phengodidae; genus Phrixothrix; species Phrixothrix hirtus. The sequence goes on along the minus strand of JAHWXV010735722.1, from coordinate 8,158 downwards.
TCTAAATTTTCTTCCAAGTGGAATTTCCTCTTTGTATTGCAATACCTATATATTGTAGTAAAAATATAGTCGATTTTGCTTCATTGGTAACTCCTCTAATCTTATTAGCACCTTTGCCAATAAGATGCGAATTTTCACGATTTCAGCTCCCCAAGATCTCAACAGAAATCGGTATAAAATGATAACTGTGCCTGCAAATTCCATTAGATTTAAAATACATAATCGAGTCTACAAATCTAATTTGCACTTGGAAGGTTGTCGATGTTACCGCTTTCATTAACCGTGTCTTGTTGTTTGGGCAATGGGCGTCTTCGCTGAAAGATATTCATCATTCTCCAGTTAAACAGTTGCTTGTACCATAAGATCATATATTGTGCGTTGCCCGTTTTAATTTTGCTGCCGCAGTTGGTAGTGCGACTCGACGGGAGAATTCTGACAAACCCATATAGGATTTGTAGAAGCGCGCTTTGTTTTCTCGTGCCATAAAAGCTAGGGTTACGAAGCATTCAGACCACAAAGTGAAACTGTAACAGGAGTACCTGAAATCCTTAGGTCGATTGTAAATCGTTTGCGTACCAATATAAGAAACATTGATATAAGATCCGTTATTATAAAACTTCCAAAAACATTCTAGCATTTGTTCACGGCATCAAGAAATTAATTACATTTGCTAGCAAGGCTCCTCACGAGAAGCGCTAATTAATTTCACTGATACTAATCCAATAGTATCATCCGTCCGTTGTTAAAATTTGTAATGTGCCTATACCCTTAATCCAGTTTGTCTTTTGTTAAATAACTAGTTAAGTAATTTTAAAATACAAACTTGATGTTGAATTAGGCCATAGCCATATTAATTGGACATATTTAAATTATTTAAAAACATTTCATTAATTCAGTGCTAACAGAACATCATGTAGATATGTTTCGTTTAATTATTACGTATATAATTCCCGAGTTTCAACCGATTAATATATTCATTTGATTTTTACTTTGTAATTATCGCTGTATTTATTTCAATCAAGATAAGGTTTACTTTAACGGTTCTTGTATAAAATAATCTAAGAGTTCATGATTCTTGACCTAACTCAACAAAACATAACCTATGCAGGTCAAAGGATTTGAAATTTGCGTATAAAGAATACGAGTGTTCCAAGCTGGTTAGATAACCGTATGTTAGTTATAGTCATTTATGGAAAATTTCACATTATATTAATTAATTTAATTGCTTTATTTCAATTAGTACATAGTTTATTTATTGAAGGATTGATTTGTATTTATACCCGTTATATTGAGTATAATTTTGGTCCAGTCATTCCAAGTAGTTTAGACTGTAATACTATTTTTGTTAGTTACTTTCAATCAGAAACAGTACCATTAATACTTATTGCTACTGTTTCAAGAGCATAAAATTGCGCATCTGATACTGTATTAATTATTTATTAAAATTGTTAATTAAGCTAGACTTTTGGCTAGAAAGCTGTTTCTCCTTGAATTCATCGATAACCATTTGATTTAAAAGCCGCCGCGTGAAGCCCGATTTTTCAGACACGATTCCAACATCTTTATGAACGGAACCACTCCGCGCGAGAGTTTTAGAACATAATTCACCCCAAGTATTGCGTGGTGCATTATTTTTATGTGTATAGAGTAAATTTCAATATAATTAAATTTGCGAAATCCGTAATATTTTAGTCACTTTTCATAACCAAAAATTGAAAGTAAACAAAGCGATCGTATGCAAATATAGCCCGCATTTTCCCCAAATTTTGGAGGGAAGGAACGCTCTGTCGCGATGCCGAACGTAAAAGACCATGAATGTTGTAACTGTGCATTTTGTTTTGACATAAACGGAACAATTATAGACAGTTTGGCTAAGGATTATTTATTCAAACACACCGTATTGTTGAAAAAAATTACGTTTTCCTATCCATAAAGCGCTAGAGCGGAGCTCCAAGTAATGCGACCGCTCACTCCGTGTTGACGTAATCTATAGAATGGTGTCACACCTCAGAACTCCTAAACAGACATACGTCAAGGATATATAATCCAGCACTAAATATTAATTACCCAACGTAAAATACACATGCGCTAACTACACAATTAGTAGCACTATAAACGCACAACAAACCTTCGTCATTTTGCTCATTTACCGTTAAAATCGATACGATCAATGGTAACAAAGTACACTAGCACGCCACCTAGTATCTGCAATTAAATGAAAAACAACCGCTAGCTAATTTTAAAAGGTTTATACCAAAACTTTAATTCAAATGTAGAATTTCCTTTATTGTTTTAAATAAACGATTTTCTGTCATAAAGTCTTATTATTGATGGTATAATTATACAAATAAATATTAAAGAATAGAACAAAATAGAATATAAAGGTGCAGCACAGTTCAAATAGCAAGCATGCAAATATTCTGAGTCTATGAATTAATACAATACAAACAGTGCTAATTTATAGTAAAGTACATTCATAGTGGTTTAAAACTAAATTCAAATAAACATAACAGTTTAAAGGTGTACACCGAGCTCTATAAGTGGAAGAGAAGTACAATAAGCTTATGAATTACAACTGAATTAAAATACAAAGCATTAATTGAGCTAATTAAAACAAAGCCATGACACAAAATGTATATACAGAGTGCAACAAAATTAATATTGTAAATAAACTTAAACCAGTACAATTTATAAGCCTCAGTTCAAACTGGGAAGCTGCCGTGTAAATAATTTTAACCTGTACATATTTTAAGTAAGTTTTAGACAGCTTCCGCAGCATCCAAAGAACAGTTATGGACCCACACGTCAACTGAAAGCTAACTCACAGAATTTGTAATACTGTTCAATACCCAGCTGAGCACGTTAGAAATTAACACTAGCCGAAACAAATTGATTGTCATCAGCAATAATTAAATGACTTTATTAATTGAACTTTGCGAAGTAAAAGTTGAATACATAATTGTCATTGTTGGAAATGCAAGTAATCGTTAAATAATCATATCCTTTCACTTATTTTACTTTGTATATATTTGTTTTAGTATGAGATGCCCAGAAAATACGTGCACAATTATTTTGAATCCTTCATTATTGTTTTGTACATATTTTTACCCTGTAATTAATCATGTAGTAGTTTTGGTTAGAACAATATATGAGTTATAAAAGTTTATTGCCTTATTATTTACATACTAATCTAGCTAGATATGAGCAATAAAATTCGCCTGCATCCGAGTCCTGCAAAGAATAGAACTTACCCTCACGATGACTACCTGGAAAAGCAAAATATAAATAATTTTTCCCCGCGACGTAATCAAATAAAACAGTAACGTCACAGAATGCAAATCAAATTATATATAAAACATCAGATAAGGTTATCCTTTTATTTTATACTATTATAAACTCAATTATTTAAAGCAAAAAAATACTTAAAATTTGTTGGATTCTTACGAGGGCAGGTCATAAAATTCGCGGAATGGAGGGGTTATTGGGAGAAGGGATTACTGCCGCTTGTAGTATCTATGCAGCGACGGCTTATTAGTGTACCTGAAAAGTTTCATTGTGATTGTGTTATATTAACTCAGAGTTATTATTGATCAAGCAACCAAAGACGGATAAAAATATTGACAATGGAAAAAATCAAATTACGTGCGGTTACAAAATTTCTAACAAAACAAGAGAAGTCACCTCAAAACATTTTGAATAAGATCTTGTCGGTTTAAAGGAACCCTTGTCTTGGTAAAACCATGATTTATAAATGGCATAACCTTTAAAATAAGGCAGGCAGTCGATTGAAGATGATCCCCGACCAGGTCGGCCGATTGAAGCCAGTTTCACAGACATTGTGGAAAAAGGCGGAAAACTTATATCTGAAGGTGCTTGTTTAAAGAAGAAACAACTTGCAGAAATAGTTGGAGTATCTTCTACAACCATTTTAAATATTCTCCATTCCCATCTTGGCATGTCATAGGTTGGTACAAGATCGATACCCAGAATGCTCACACCACTGCAAAATCAACATCGTGTTGAGTGTGCACGTGAGTCTTTAAACCTCTGCCAAGGCGACAAAGATGAAATTTTGAGGTAAACTATTACGGGAAATAAAACTTGGAATCATCATTTTGAGCCTTAATCTAATCAAGAATCATGCAGTGGCGTAAAAAGGGCACAATCCCCAAAAAGTTCAAAGTGTCAAAATCGACCCGAAAAATAATAGAAACTGTTTTTGGGATACGGAGGGTATTCTGCTCATTGATTACAAAGATAAAGATGTTTCAATAACGGGAGTCTACTATGCTGATTTGTTGAAGTAGCTAAGAGGTGCCGTAAAGGCGAAAAGACGGGGAAAATTAACAAAAGGTGTGTTGCTTTTGCACGACAACGCGCCAGTGCATCGGAGTCTTGTTGCGATAGCTGCACTTCAAGAGTGTGGCTTTCAAATGTTGAATCACCCATCATACACAGCCCAGATTTGGTACCCTCGAACCATTATTTGTTCTCCAACCTCAAAAAGGAGTTTGGTGGGAAGGAATTTATGAGCGACGATGAAGTCAAACTTGCAATTTCGGTTTATTTTGATGGAAATGATGAAACATTTTTTTATAACGGTATAAATAAGTTGATCAACAGATTTGAAAAATCAATTGATATCAAGGGGAATATATTGAAAAGTAAAAGTAACACAATGTACATTTTTACCCTCCTTCTCCCCCATTCCGTGAATTTATTAACCCCCCTCGTATCTAAACGTTAGTCTTGAGGAAATATTAAATTAACAAAACTTCATTTTCCGGCAATGATGAAACTTATAGAATGTTGAAAACCCAAATGAGGTCAAATTAATTACTTCAGTTGAACGAATTTCATAATATTGCAATTTCCAATTAGCATATAAATTATTAAATTCATTTCTGGTCAATCGAAAATGTGAAAATTTTAACAAATCATAATCAGATTGTCTCGTCATTTATCGAAACTTTCAACGTGATTTTGTTCAGATTACTAGAACGACATAATAGTATATAGCTTGATGAAATCGAATAATTTTGCTTGTGAAATTCTATTGTGCGGAACATCACATCGGTAGAATAAGTAATCTTGGTCTAAAAAATTCCTTATAGGATCAAAAAAAAATCTCACCCTCTCGCCCTTCTGAGGCAGCTTTCGAAAAACGATTCGTTGTGGTGTCAGTTCTTGTTGTACTCAGAAGCAGGATGCATTCTTTCCAGTACTTTTATATTAAATTAACCAGCGCTACCGATTTATTTTGCTCACAAAATTTCAGCAATTCTTTCTTTAAATCTATTCACACTCTAAACATGTCATTTACCTTGCTTAGATAAAAATTAACAATTCACTTTGTACCAAGATTTTGAAAATTACTTTCTAAAAATTACGTAAATGTACAATTAATTTATTATATGAAAAATTTAAACACGTAGACTAAGATTAATTCAAATAATTACCCCATTATACTGGCATTATAAAGTAAAATATTAAATATAAATACACTCCTAATGATTTATTTATTGTTTTAAAAATAAAATAAAACCCTATTTGTTAGAAAATGCATTTTGTTAAATGTAATAATATTATAGAACTCAAGATTTCTTGTTTAAAGTACTGTACACACGTGCTCAATAAAATATATCTGTATAAAATTTCTGTTGGTATTGTTGTATTTAAAAATTGCAACGTTTCGTTTGTTAACTGCATTTGGATACTAATGTTGTAAATTTTTTTAAATCAACTGTGTAACAAGCTATGATTTTATTTTATATAGTTACAACATTAATTTGTGTTTTATTTTGGCTATGTTAATTGCGTTCTTTATAAACTCAATTATGATAGGCTTGGAATTTCATTAATATTGTATTTTCTCGCCTCTGGTTATTAATTTATTTACAAATTAATTAATTTTCATATATTTTAGTTTTAAAATTTTATATTAAAGTTTTGGGTATTAAAATTTGAAGGTCGTGATTTAATTGACTGCTACATACCGGTTTTCTTATCGGAAAGACAGGTTTGATAAGAGACGTGACGTGACCGTCGATTCAAGCGAGTTTGAAGAGTCAGCTGTGCGCTACAGCGTTGTTGCATTAAAACTGCTAGCTTAATTAAAAATTATTGATTATGTGGTGTAAAACTGTGACGTTTTTGGAAGTCCGAGGTAATGGTGTTCACCAGAACAAGTCCAATGACAAGTTGTCGAGTCTGTTCTTTTATTAATTATCAGTTATCTCCAACATCGAGAATGGGGCCTGCGATTCCAGATGTTAGTATAATTTCAGTCTGTTGAACAAATTATTTTCGGAACATACCACCAATACAAGAGCACAGAGAACAGTAAATAGTTTTTTATTTTGTCCAAATCGTCCAAATGTACCAAAATTTCATTTTGAGAGGCCTGTCCAAACTTGATCTCAAGCTAAGCTTTATTACGCTCTGGCATATTTAAATGATGCCCGAAGGAAGATAACAATTTTATCAGCGCACGGAAATGTTGCATCTTTTTGTTTATAATTATTTTCAATTTCGTCAAGGTCCACCAAAGAAACAACTGACGTGTCAAAGACATTATATTAAATTTAAGGGTTATTTAACTTTAATTGGCGATTTATTTCAGCAACTTTTTAGGAGATCCTACAGTCTTTCATAGTTATCTGTGAACGAATGGAAACCTACCTGCGAAATATTAACTTGTATTAAGTTTATAAATCTGTTATTTACGAATTCGCTAAATGTGATTGTGATTAATTAATTGTGAGGCATTTCAGTATTCTTTTAAATTTAATTCCCGAATATATTGTTACACAAAAAGTGCACACATCTAGGAAATGTTGTTATTTCCTGGTGAACCCAAGTAGTTTTGTTAGCTCTGGCGATGAGGTAAGAAATGCGGGAATTATAAGTGAGTTTAAAAAAAAGTTGAGCGCCAACACATTGTTTAAACAGATGACTCCTTATCAGCTTGGTATGTAAAACTGACGATCTGGAAATTTGTGACCAGGTAATATTCAAAATAAGTTAAATGAAAGTATAAATCTTGGAAGAAATAAACTTTATAACAAATAAATAAATGAATTTTGATAAAGTTCATTACATAACGTATTGTTTCAGAAATGATGCAATAATGCACGTAAAATCCGAAATTTAGGAAACTAATCAATTTAATAACAATTTGAATTTTTCAATATACGAATTTTACAATAAATGTTCAACTATATAAACTGAACGTTGTACATAAAAAATAGTCATAATATACTTACAAAATGTTTTGATGTGCTCCTTTTCGTTTTGCACAAAAGAAATCGGGTACTATGATAAGTAATTTACCTGAAACAGATTTAATTATGCACAGGTACGTTTATATTTAAATAAGCAAATGTTTTATAGCTGTATAACTATATTCACGGTTAAACGTAATTTTTCTAGGGCGAAATTCATTTAATTAATGAAGGTTTCAGCATCTCCGGATACAATTGCTGCTCTAAAGACGTTCAAGACACCTCAAGGCATATAAGCTGGCGGAAATACAGATTTCCTCACCGCAGATAAAAAAGTTATTTATTGTTGATGAAACAACCAAATAAGTATAGCTGAATTTTTGGAGTGTATAAATAGAAAATTTACCATGTGCGATCCAGATAAAACATGATTAAATTGTAAACTGCTCCAAAATTTATGTCTTCCAAAATGTGTTTATTAACAACTAATCAAAATCGGCTACTGCCTTAAACAAAAAACCCATCTTCGTACGAAGGGCATCAAAATTTTGTGATTATTTAGGAATAAACTAGATATCCTATCAAAAATAATCTTCAATTGGTGCGTGGCACTACCACAAAATATTTCGCAGGAAACTTTATCCCGCACATTTGCAACGAAAAATGCTTATTCGCACAAGAAAACAAAATAATTCAACTATATCTCGCAATCTATTCTTTGCGATCGAAAACAGGAGACCGCCTTTACCTGGCGGCTCCGCTAAAAAGCCTCGAACGTACCTCACGGTCGTTTCTTATCGCACACATGTCCAACACACATGCTTTAAAAATCAAATTTTCCATACAAAATTATAGAATAGTATATCCGAACTAAAAACATATACTTAAAAATTTAGCAACCACTAACTTTTGTAAATTCTTTTAAAATTTTAAAT
>JAHWXV010735714.1:0-12759 GCA_024586415.1 Phrixothrix hirtus | reverse complement strand
CGTGCATTGATTAAGCATTATTTTTTGCGTGGAAAAACCGCGAAAGAAACAAAGGAAAAGCTTGATAAATATTATGGCACATCTGCTCTAGCGAATTCAATTGTGATTTATTGGTTTGCAGAATTTAAACATGGTGGTCATACAAGCACAATTGATGAACATCGTTCAGGTCCACCAAAGAAATGATCGATAAAATCCATGATATCGTTTTGGAAGATCTACAAGTGAAAGTGCGCGAGATAGCTGACATCGTAAATATCTCAAAAGAACGTGTGAGTAACATTTTGCATGAACATTTATATATGAAAAAGCTGTCAGCAAGATGGGTGCCGCGTTTGTTGACAATCATGTGGTCATTTCAAAGAAATGTTTGGCGATGTTTCAACGTAATGCAGATGAAATTTTGTGTAGATTCATAACCGTAGATGAAACATGAATCCACTACTACACACCTGAAACAAAATAACAATCAAAACAATGGATTGAAGCTGGTTCAGGTGCACCCAAGAGAGCAAAAGTGGTTGCATCAGCTGGAAAGGTTTTGGCAACTGTTTTTTAGATGCACAAGGTGTAATACATTTCGATTATTTTAAAACGCAAAAAACAATCACAGTAGATTATTATATGGCATTACTGAACCGATTGCACCTTAAAATAAAGATAAAATGACCACATTTGGCAAAAAAAAGTGATTTTTCATCATGACAACGCACCAGCTCACACGTCATGGAAAACTCAAGAGAAATTGGATGAACTGCGTTACGAATTGTTTCCGCATCCACCATATTCTCCTGATACAGCTAACTACTTCCTGTTCCCAAACCTGAAAAAACGGCTAGGTGGAAAGAGATTCAAATCAAATGAGGAAGTTGAATGGGAAACTGATGCATATTTTCGAGGACTTGATAAATCGTACTACAAGGATAGCCTAATGAAATTGGAAAAACCTTGGACTAAGTGAGCTAAAAGGCAATTTATCAGACCGCCCTCGTACTACTCGCACTTTTTGTTCTTAGATTAAAATACTACTAGTTTATGTAATATTTTGATTATTTATATTTAATAGTAAAACCCTGTACAATGCATTTTTAACAATGTTAATGCAATAATGATGTAATTAATTGCGATATAGACGTGATAAGTATTAATTATCTGTAAACTATTGTATTACACAACAAACAGTTTAAAGCTAGTTATTTTGTCAAGCAGATTATTGCCCTTCTTCAAATTATATATCCTGGTCACTCGATTATTTACTTGACAAGGCATTAATCAAGTATAAATATGTATGCGTATGTACTCATATGCATTATTTTATTTATGTAGAGCAAAGCAAATCACCAATGCAATTAAAATAATCAAGGCTAACTTAATTTAGTCCCGCTTAAAAAATTTTCAGCATTAAACAGGTTTTGGTTCCTCTTAATATTTGAAAAATGGTCTACCTACGCATACCGTTCGGTTATTACACTATTGCTTTCAATTCTCAACAATCTGTTGGCAATCCTTATATTGTATATTTATTGAATTTTCTGATAAAACTCGAGCTGGATTAACCGGTACATGTTTTTATATCGTATGGAATAAAAACTTCCTATCAATCGATACTTGGAAACATGTACCTTTCAGCTTTTAATTTTAAAATTATATTTGAAATTGTCAACATAATAATACACCCATACACTTCAAAATATATATTTTTTATTTTTGTGGTAAATTAAAATTTGTGTTTGATTTCATGCTAAATCAGTTAAAAGTTCTAAATTACTTCAGCAATTATCTTTTTCTAACATTTGAATATAAAAATGGGCGTATTTGGGTGTTTTTTCAAAAACTATAGTAAAGATATTAGCTGTAATTTAAACACCATAAATAATTTGACCAAACCAGAAAAATATTAAGCAATCATTTGTTTAGAAGGTAGTATTAAACATTTACACGCTCTAATTGTTTATTTTTGGTTTAAATATCGTGTTCATTTTTGTTTTTGTGTTTATATTTTATAAACATCATTTTTGTTTGTTCCATTTATTATTTGTTGTTCGAAAACTTCAGGAACAAAAAGTTAATACCTCAAATTCATTATTTCTCTCCCTTAAAGGAAACCAAATATATTTCCCAAATTGCTGGGCATTATAAATCGCAAAAGTAACAAGTATTATTGACCTAAAAACTTATTTATATAAACAATAGGAATTAAGGATTAAGAATGGCGATTATAGTAGCTATTTAATTCTTTTCTTGTATAGTAATTAAGGATACTGAATTAGTTGATCATTTCAACACTAAAAAAAGTTTAATTGCATTGACTAGTAACGGAAACAGCTTTATATTAGAATATTAGAAAATCTGTATATAAATATCATTTCATAAAATATGACAATATAGAAATTGATTACTATATAATTATTCGGAGAGCATTTTAAGTGTAAAAATAATCATAATGCTTGGACTTAATTAATATAAACTAATAATAAAAATTAAAATAGGAACTAATAGATTTCACCAAAATTAGAAAGCTTTCTAAGCAATAATTAATAATTTTCTTTTAATTTAATTGTTATTAGTTGCTAATTCTAGGATGTAATATATCTGTAAGTAAATTAACCTAATGACGAAGACTTTTCCAGTAATTAAAATTTTTTAATGTTTAATACTAATTGAACTTCAGTTTGACAGTTATTTCATAGCAAAGCTAATCTTTTTCATGGTTTACATTAAAGAAATTGAAAGTCAGCGCATTGAACTGTATAAATAATAACCTAAATCATACTATCTAAACAAACGCAATTAAAATTAATTATAACTGGTAAAGGAATTTGTTTTTAGAAAATGTCAATTTTGTTGTTTCTAGGATGTTCTACGGATATTGTCCAGCAAAGTTAATTTCTTATATTATAAAGAACCAGGTCTACAACAAATATGAAAGCAGAATACATACATTGTAACGCTCGAATTATTTTGCAAAATTTGAATAAATTGGGTCATAAAACTAATAAGATCTATCACTTTTTGCTTTGTTTCTTACTTAAATATTAATTTTTAGAAATTACACTTTCCATTTATTGTTTTATATTGTTACCTTTAAATCAAATACTTTGGTACTTTCAAAATCAGGGACATGTACCCATTTAATTATCCACTGTACATTATAGGTTAATTTTGTTAAAATTAATTAATCATAAAAGAAGTCTTAGAATTGTTTAAATTTTAAACATTTTATTCCTTTTATACACATAAACGCTAATATATCAAATTTAATTAGTTTCTTTAAATAAAAATTGGCAACCATGAGTGATTGTTTTGCTCTAAATGTCTCATATTATGTTTTATTTAAATAAATGTAGAGAGATGTCTTAATTTATGTAATTTTATTTTAATTTATACTTATACATTTACGTTAGCCTGCATTAAAACAAGCAATAAAAAATAGTTTCTCCCACAACTTCTTTATATAAATTTTTAGGTTTTATAATTTCTAAAAGTTATCCATTATTCGTTCTTAGCTAAGTAAGAAACACATGGAATCGCCCTCGTTTGTATGTACCTTCAACCTTAGCCAAAGTATGAGGCAGGGTGTAATTTGTGGAAAATATCGGGGAAAGAACAATTATTATAATAAAAAGACTGCATATAAGTTCTCTATTAAAATACAATTAAAAATTAATATTTGGTACTGCCCCTCCCCCGTTTTCATAATAGCATGTTGTCATGCTATTAACAAGTTGCTGGCATGTTTCGAAGAAGAATGTGTCCCCTCTTGTTTTATTCCTTCTATAAACATTTTCCTACTTATGTTTTAGTTTTACAGCTTTAGATTTCATAACTTGCTATAAGTGCTTTATTGGTGTAATATCTGGAGACTGAGCAAGCCAATATAACACCTTGACATATTTTTGTGTTCGAACCAATACACAACTTGCCGTGCTTTATGGAATGCTGTACGATTTACTTATTGAAACATAACATTGACATGCAGTACGTTTGTTACCATAATATGAGATACGTCCACAAACTAAGTTCGGTTTGACAGCACATATTCTGTAAAAAACTTACTGTAAAAAATCTTTAAATCTTAACCTATTTTTCTAAATAACTGCCACCATTTTGTTGGCACTTGTCATAAAAAGGTGCCGCTAAGGATGTCAACCAAGCGGTAATATGTTCTTGATCTCGCCATTGTTAAGCCCCATGCCACGAAGACTCGCTTTTAGGTGCAAAAAAGTCCCTAGGAGGAAGGTCCGAGCTATATGAAGGGTGGTTGAATTGTTCCCAGTCAAAGTTCTTTACGAATTGTGTCGCATTCGCAGTGTGAGGGCGGGCATTGTTGTAAATCAAAACAATGCCGCTTTGAGCCTTCTTCGGCTTATTCTGTATTGGACGACGCAGTTTTCTAAGCATTTCGCAGTAAACATTTGCATTGATTGTTTCTCTTGGCGGTAAAAAATCCACCAGAAGAATACCGTTTCTGCACCAAAACACTGCACCTAATTTTACGATTTACCAAGATTGACTACGTTTTTGTTCTTATTGCTGACGAAGAAGTGTGCCTCCACTACATCAATTGTCATTTTGATTCAGAGCTACCCAAGACTCGCCCCAGTCACTACACCGCTAAAAAGGTCGTCACCTTTATTATCGTAACATGTCAAAACTCAAATTCATTTCCCTGCCGCTTCTTTTTGTGTTCCTCACTAAGATTCTTTAGCAACCAATGAGCATAAAGTTTCCGAAAGCCCAGTTTTTCATGAAGAAATGATCTTGAAATTTTGGGAAATTCCATGGAAAGGGCAGAAATTATACACCTAGGGTTTACTTTAACCTTTCCGTCAACTGCACGAACCAGTTCATCATTAACTAAAGATAAACGCCCACTTCGTTCGTTATCGTGCATATTAACACGTCTTTAATTGAACTTCTAACCCATCTCCTTATCATTGAATCACTCATCACACTTTCTTGGTACATCTCATCGATTTGTTCGCATTAAGGAAACGAATTACAGACCTATGCTTCAATTATGGTCACATCTGTAAACTTTAAAGAGTCTGTAAATTCCAAGGTTACATAGTTTAAGCAAGAAGTTTATTATGGTCACTTTTCAATACATATTTAAGATTAAATATTTCTGTACATTTAAAGAGTGATAGAAGTTATTGTAATCTTTAAAATACCCACTTGTAAACGTAATTTCAGTCTAGTTGGAAAAACAGATTTTCAGTAAATATTTCAGGAAGTGGAATTTGTACCACTTTTTGCGTATTTATTGTGTTCGTAGCACGTCTTTTCTTAATAAAGGGAGAACAACTGCACAGGTTACTTTATAAATTTATGACATATGTTTAAATAATTTTATTTACCTAAAAGGTGAAATATTTTCCATATTTCAGAAAAACAATATTAATTAATAGTTTTACAGCTGATAGCTACGAAACAGAGTTTATGATTTTAACCTATCTTTAGCCAAAATGACAGTTTTCTATTTAAATATAAATAGTATGATGTTAGATTCAATGTAAGATTCTAGCCTCTACACAGGATGTCATTATCACGTTTTACAGAGATACGACCATAATAGCTTTAAATACAGATATGTCTTTATTTCGCTTATATTATCTCTGTAAAGATAAATTCTTTATCATTTACAGAAATGACCATAATTGAGACACCAATCTCACAAACGGGATTTTCAATTAACTTCGCCATTTTAAACAAGCACCACGAAACGTACACAGCATGCAACTAAACCCAAATGGCGTCAACTCCTCTATTGGTCAGGGCAAGTACCGCACATGCGCACAATTGCATTAGCGGCCCTGCGGTGGCAGGAAATGTAAATTTGTGGACGTACCTCGTATATCAATAGGAGGTTTTAGGGTTTGCTCTAACATCGATACATTCATGGGTACGACTAATCATTCTCCGTTCGTAAATAAACAGTTCGCCTACTCCTGCAGCTGGCATATACTCTAAACCATATTACTACTACCACCATGGGAACAATACAGTCTGAATGCAATGCCTCTTCTTTTAGTCGGTGTACAGATTGTTCTCCATGTTGATGAAACATCTGTTAAAACAAACACATCAAAGTTGTCATAAACGAACATAATATTAAAATCTTTGAGATAACAATGAAGGCATTAACTTAATAATTAAACACATCAATCAGATCCTAAACTTCAATGTAAGATACATCGGACCCCAACGCAGCACAGTCTCCCAATTCTTATTAGTCCAACACTGGTGCCCTTTTGCTTACGACAATCTTGCTTTTTTGTTTTGTTCTGTCAGCAGAGACTTCCTCTGAGCTTTACGCCAATCTAATCCAAGCGATTCAAGGCATCTTAAGGTACAAGTAAATATCACATTATGTTGCAAATTCTTTTGATGATTTCTTACAGTTTTTTAAAGATATCTTTTCGGCAATCCTATCATCGCTTGAGATAGTAATCTTGGATCGTCCTGATTTTGACTGATTATTGAGGGAACTACAGTGTCTTTAAAACGCTTAATGGCCCACCGTGAGCATTTGAAGTTTTTAACCATAAACACATGACTATATCATTCACCCGCGAATATTATAATTTTAACTCGGTCTTTGTGTGATAACTTTCAACATTTTGGCATTTGTAACTAATCTAATAACCAATTACCTGCAATAAAATGTTTCTCTCAATGTATAAAAGAAATACTTTGATAAGCTTACTAGCACAACATTACAAACCAAACTAGAAGTGCATGTCAAATATCCGTGCCGTTTTAAAACTTGTTTATAGATAAGCGCCAGGTAAATGCCAGCGCCGTGCCATTCTAAACATTTATAAAGCATTCGCTGTAAGTATTTACAATTATTCCATATTATAAAAATGGTTCTAATTATAAATGTAACTCTTGAAGGTTTAATTGTGACAATCATTAAAATTAGGTCATTTTCTGTTTACTAAATGAAGAATTCGTACAGCGTATTCATAAAATCAAAAATGTCCAAAAGTTAAATCAAACAATCGTCAAAAGCGTTGATAAATAAAATGTACAAAATATGCAATTAGAAACATTTAAGAACCCAAAAGATTAAACAATTATACAGTAAAATCAATAATTAGCTTAATTAAAATATATACAATTAAACAAATAAAATTATTAAATAATAACCCAAAATAATGGTAAAAATTTTGATGCACAAATGAATGTAAATGAAATCATGAAATATTTCCCTGTAAACAGTTTAATAACAAAAGTCAATAATTTATTTGTTGAGAACCACCTACGAAATTGTTAGGAAATATAACAATACAAATTTGATGTATGCAGCGACCCCTAGCGATAGAAACGTCAAAGAATATTTAGTAAATAGTGATTAGAACTACAGGAAACTGTAACAATGTAGAAAATTTTGGGAAGTAAGTGTAAATAATGTTAGTAGTTAAAAGACGTCGCCGGGCAGAAGATAATAGCCAGCTTTAAAATTTGTCAATGAATTTACATTAGATTACAAATTTAAACGAAAATGGGTATTTACATAATGTACATTTGTATTTTTGAAAAAGTAAACATTTTCACTTTCACTTTTAAAAGTGTTCTACAATGTTTTAAGCCGTTTTACATGATGTTAAATTTTACGCCAAATTTATATTTATATGCCTAATGTAATGAAAATTGAAATCGTCGTCTTTTTAAACCTAAATAGCAATTTGATTAATGTCCTAATATTATTAATATTTACATTCAATTGTGTTGTACATAATTTAATTTTTGTGGAAAGAGTTCACAATCAAAATAGTGAATAAGTTTCATACTTTGACATAATTTGTATACAGTAATATATGCCTTTTATACAAATACAGGCTTTAACTTTATATATACCTACTAAAATTAAAACCTATGTCAATTTTAGATATTTGACAATTTAGTTTCTTAATAATTACTTCACAAATAATTTATAATTAATTAGGGTTTTATAGAAAAAAGCAAATTTAGATTTAAAAAGAATACGCTTTTTATGTTTTATTAAAACAGTTGTCGGCCGTGAACTCCATAAGCTAATAAATGTAATATGATAATTTTTAAACAGAAACAAAGTGATATTTATGTTTTTAATGACGTTTTATAGTTCATGATAGATTTTTACGCAAAAACTTACGAAACATTTTTTTCGAGCTAGATTAAATATTTTTACAAATTTGTGTTCACTAAGGGCCCAAGTACACTTGTGTTAAATAATGCTCCTTATATTCGAAACACACTGTATAGGACTTATTCTTTGATATTTCTATAATCTTCCTGTAAATAAAAACGCCCTGAATGATCTACAAAAACAATTTACATTCTGCAAGTCAAACTATCGTAGTCATGTTGCATCCTAAAGTTAATAAGAATTGTAAATATTGTACATGAATAAAAACGTTTTATAATTGAATGAGTTAAAAGACACCATTGATTGATTGACTAAACGAATAGACCACTTAAGAATTTAAATAAAGTGAAATAAACCGGTAATGCGTATTCAATTAAATAAAGCTCTCGTAAATATAAAATATACAATTCGTTGTAAAGTAAATATAATAAATAAATAGCATAAATATACAAGATGATCCACAAGTAAAGTTTACTTAAAATCTATTATGTGCCACAAACATAAAGTCGCAATCTAAGTGCCCCGAATCCATCCCAAACACATTTTCAACTGAGATAGCTTATAGGCCGACAGAAGGTAGTCGTTGCAAAATAAATACCGTGACGTACTCAGAACATAAAGTTTTCGATCCCAAACACCCATAGTTGTCACACATCTACATACCTAGAAAAAGAAAATTAACGTACGATTTATTTATTTTACGCTGAATTAACAATATCTTAAACAAAGATTTTTAAGCGTAATTTATTTTTATAAATTAAATAATTTAATTTCATGAAATAATTGCAGTATATCAGAAAAAAGCACAAATATGTCTAACTTGTAAAATAAATACCCATTTGCGCGCCTATGCATACTAAAATTCCTAAAAATGCAAACACTTTAAGCTGATTATCTATTGTTAAAGAAGTCCTTTCTTATTCTCATTATCATGTAACCGTATTTACCGTTTATGTATTTCTAATGACTTTACTTTTTAATAGGGCCTTTGAACTGCCGCTTCTGTTAAAATATTTTTGCACTATTTGCAAGAGTTGCTGCACGGATATGTGAAATGGATTATAGTATAGAAGAAATAAAAGTTACGCATTTCACGCTTTTTATATTATCTCTTTATCTAAAGGCAATGATTACTTGTTTTCTATCTACCCATATATTATTTTTTTTACTCTCATAATACGAAAATTACGGGAATTTAAAGCAACACTATGTATTTGAAGTTTTTACAGGTGCCTCATACATTTGGTGAAGACCCGTAACAGAAACCTTTCCCTTTATCATAAACTAGATTGATTGATTCCCTATTAGATATACGCAAATACCGTAAATTAGTTGAAGAATCACCATAACAAGTGATTTATCATCATTTATCACCGATCATACCAAAGGCTTCACAACCGTTACAAATAACTATAGAAAGCCAACAACTCAACATTATGGTCAACGTTACAAGATTTCTTATTTTAATGGTAGATTTGTTATTAAATTTAGGTCAAAATTATTTTTTGGTTCTAGAAGATAGTATTCATTATTTAAAAAAAATCAATAATAATTATTTAATTGCATGCATTTTTATTTTAACATTTGATGATGTGCATTTGCTTTAAAGATGTTCCGTGAAATTAAACTATTCAAAAGCAATTTAAAATCGAAATTAACACTTGACATTAAAGATTTTAGATAAAAATTTTAATTTAATTTATTTCTCTAATCAAAGTTGCATTGTTGTAAATTAGAATTCTCACTTTCTTATTTTTGCTTATTAAAGGACATAGTGGATTTCACTCTCGTTAAATATTTAATTGTCCATAAAAATAATTTTATTTCAAAGATCATTTTACTTTAAGTAACATTTAAAATTTATTTAAAAGAAGAAATCAAGTCTCTGCTATGTGCTAGCTTCTCTTTCTTTACTATATAACGTTTGGCTCGATAGTGATTAAGTTCGCTAAAGGAATGAGGTAATTTCTGCTGCATAACACTCTGCCTGATTTGTATATGTATATAACCGATTTAATCTAAATAATTAAAAGATTTTGCTAAATGTTATTTATTTTAAATTAAGTAAATATAACTATTCAATTTTTTTAAATATATTTAATTCTTTCTAAAGATGGACATGTTTTTGTTATCGTCTGATCTGTATATTAAGGGTAAAGCAGCCTAAAAAATGGAGGCAATATTTTGTTTTTATAACTTTTAAACGTGGAAGATAAAACAATAATCTTGCCCATCAGATTGTTCTTCCGATTTCGCTGTTTAAAAAAATCGATATATTTTGATTATTAAATTTCATTCCTTTTGTATATTATCCAACAGAAAAAAAATGTCCCATATTTTAACCTCCTCTAATAACATCGCTATTAAAAAAGAAGAACACGTTTCGGAACGTCAGTAAAGTATCATCCTTCATTAGTTTATGTAGTGTCCCAGTAGTACTCCAAAATTAATACAACACAAACATTGTGATGCAAATAAACTCTGAAATTCTACTTAAAGCTTTAGAAAGAAATAAACGAAATTTGCCAAATTGTGATAAAATATAGAAGTGAACCGGTATTTGAAGTAAGTGGAAATACGCCTTCGATAATATCTTGTAAAAACTTTAAACTTTAAAAAATATAGTGAAAGAGAACAATAATTAATTTAGAAAAATGTGAAAAATTATTTTTTGCAAATGACAACCTTTGTTGGCATTCACAAAATAGTTTTCTTTTCAAAACATCGTTTTTGAATCCTGAGATATCCCCAATATGTTGCGTTGGATATATTTTTCTGCTATTGTAATCCTTGGAGCTGATCCATATAAACTTTTTCCTTCAGATATCTATGCAGGAAAAAATCGGTATTTTTGAGGGCTGTCTGAAATTTCTATTTTATTTTTCTGTTTAAGCAATAGCATAATCTTACTGAACCTAATTCTACGTTAAATTTATTTCCAATATTTATACAGGGTGTCCCAAAATAAGTGACACCCAGCAAACTGTGGTACCTTATGACCTCGAACAACATTTGCTTATGAATTTTTTTCAAAAACATAGTTTTCGAAATATTATCAATTATAATATTAAGTCCAACTCTGTATTGCACGCCGTGCCGGATAATACTATCGTTAACCTTAATGTATATTACTCATCTGTATATCTTGAATTAGGTACATGTTTGTTTCTAAAAATATTTATTCGCGAAGATAACGTAAAAATACTTATATGTTGCTTTATCTGACATATATCTCAGTATATCTCAATCTACGGTACATGAATCCACCAGGTAAGCGATGTATTTTCCAGTTGTTATTTTTGTTTACAATAGTAATTATTGGGGAATAATTTGTATTTTATATTAGAATATCTCAATTGAACATGTTACAAATTTTAAAACAAAATTTTTGGTATTAATATCATGTCTAACATTTAGAATCTTGTTTTCAATAAATAATTTTGGCAGCAAGCAATCAAGATGTTTAAAAATTAAATCTTAAAATGTAACGATCGACTTACAATTGTTTTGTTATTTCAAAGAAAGTAAATAAGGCCAAAGAACTTTTAGAAGTCACATTACAAGCACGTCTTAACTATGAATATCAAATTACAGTAGTGCGTTCCAATCATAATTCATTTTAGTTGGTAGACAGGGTTGTATTTAGAGCAAATTATACTATTTAAATTTTTAAAATTTAAAAATGGTTTTTGAAAAAAAATTATAAGAAAATTGTGCTCTACATGTCATAAGATACCCACGGTTTGCGCGGTGTCACTTATTTTTGGGATACCCGTATAAAGCATAATTTATCTGTCTATATCTTTACACACTAATATCAATTTTAAGACTAACTCTAACGTCTAGAATATTCTTCAAAAGTCAGGACATTATGACTCATTTAATGTAAGTAATATGATCTAGAGGCAAAACTCATCACAGGAGATTTCATTGGGCGACTCATTATAAATGTCATCACTTTTGTTAAATTATGCTGAAAAGTCTTTTAAAAATTCTTCCCATTTTTCTAAGTAGAATGTAACATTTATAATCTTTTCTTGCAGTGAATACCTTTTCGTGTACATCTTTCTTATCAAAATACAAATATAAATGTAAAAATGTATCATGTGAAGGAATCGTTTATAGAATTGTACTATAAAACCATTAATTTTGAGTTAAAGTGAAACTCGTGTTGTACAAATTTTTAGATACAAATAATGAGAACTTATAGTAATGCAAAGCTATTTAGTTTTAACAACCCTTTAAGCTAAGTTGTAAAACAAAATAAAGTGGTGGATTTGTTAAAGCAATAGACTATTTCATAGGAAATAGTGATCATTTCAATAAATTGTAGAATTTGAAATAAGTATGAAATTTTACCAAATTGGGCGCAAATAGATAATAAGTTAAAATTTAATACTAGGCAAAACGTAAAATGGCACGTTTATACAGGGTGGCGACAGACCTGGAAAACCGGGAATACTCAGGGAATTGTCAGGGAAATTTAGAAACATCATAAAAACTCAGGGAATTTGCTCAAGAGCCATTTAAATTTTCTTAAGTAACGGAATGTACAAGAACAGCGGATCCAATTTAGTGTGCGCACCTGCATTAAGAAAGCGCGGGTTTAATCTTGTTTTTTC
>JAHWXV010735687.1:0-16111 GCA_024586415.1 Phrixothrix hirtus | reverse complement strand
ATATATATATATATATCTGTGTGTGTGTGTGTGTGTGCGTGGGTACGTGCAAACGAGCGTACGTGCGTGCTTGGGTTTGCAGACATGCCAAAACCATTTACGAAATTTCTGAAGCAGATCAGCCATATTTATGGAGCCATTTGAAATAACTAAACAAACTTTGGTAACCGTACTCAGTTACCCTAAAATGGAGGGAGCATTTATTTTAGATACCGAAACTAGAGGTGTTGACATCGCTGCCGTGCTAGCGTAAATCCAAGCTAGACAGGAACGAATAATTGGATATTTTAGGAAAGGGTTATCCAAACCTGAAGGGAATCATTGCGTTACACGCAAGGTATTCCTAGAAATTGTGAAGGTTGTTGAACACTTTTATAAATATCTTTATGATCGCAATTCCTTTTAGAGAACTGGTCATGCAGTATTGAAGTGGCCTCAACGGCTTAAGAATCGAGAAAGCTAAATGGCGAGATGGTTTGAGCTGCTTCAGAGGTAAACTTTGAAGTTGAGCATCGTAACGGAGGAAATCATTTAAGCGCTGACGCCTTTTCTAGACGGATTTGTTAGAGGATTGCGAGCTTTGGTCTTGGTTCGTGTAAAAAGTTATAGAGCTTCCTTTCAACCGTGCTACTGTAGTAAACGATGGCTGGAAACTGCATAGTATCAAGCAAGATCAAGAAAACAACCCATACTAGAAGTTGTTTTTAAAATGTAATAATGTAGATCTAAGATCTGGTTTGGAGTAAGTGACCTCATTTAATCCCATTGTTAAAACACATTGGTCCTAATGGGATTCCTTGCAGATTAACAATAGGCTCTTGAAAACAGCCTTGGAAAATTCCGATGGAAGTGAGAGACAAATGGAGCTGGTGTTTGCGAAAAACATAGTAGTGGAAATTTCGCGGTAACCATGTGATGGTGCGTTTAGAGGCCATATAGGAGTAAATAAAACTCTAGTTAAAGTCTGTGAAGGATTTTATTTGATACATTGCAAGGATGATGCTGTGAAGTGCTGCCGAGAATGAGTAACATGTGCATCTAGGAACGGTCCAGTGGGTAGATCGAAACCATCTATGAGGCAATATAGTGTTGGTAGCGCTTTTGAAAGAGTAGCCATTGATTTATCTGGTCTATTTAGAGAAACTGAAGCAGGAAGAAAGTTAATTCTGGTTGCAATAAGCTAGCTTAGTGAATGAACTGAAGCATACGGTCCAGCTAATCAACAGGGAGTTGCAGTAGTCGAGGCCTTGGTGAAGAAACGCTTTAGCCATTTGAGACCAAGCAAGAAGTTTTGAGTCAGACCTATACCAACTAGTCTGCCAGCTTTTGAAGATACGCAAGAACAGAACAGCTGCCCTTGATCCACAGTCAAATGGTATGGTGCAATATATAAATCGAACAATGGGAAAATATTTGTCAGAGGTTGTCTAAGACCATCAAAGTGATTGCCATCAGTACTTCCATCTGTTCATAATGGCATATCGATCTGCGGTACACTAAACCACAAGCGAGACCCCAGCTAGAGTGTTGTTTGGGCGCGAAATTAGACTAGTGTATGATTTTCAGCTTGATAGCAAGCATGGAGAAGAGAAGGCTGTTGCAACTGCATATTCCGGAGGTCTTCGAAATAAACTTAACCCAATTCATGAAAGAGTTCGCACAACATCCAGATTGCGAGTGAACGAATGAAATTCTACTATGATGTAAGTCTTGAAATAGGGTGGTTTCAAACCAATGATCTGTTTTAGTTGCACCATCCTCAGCGACGACGAAGCCTCTTTCCCAAATTGCAAAGACCATGTCCGTATAAGGTACTAAAAAGGATTAATGCTGTAATCTACCGAACAACAAAATTGCCTAGAGGAAAACCCAAAGTGGTTCATATGAACCGCTTACCCCGATACGCTGAGAGGAAAGTAGAATTGGAAGGGGAAGGATGTGAACAAAGTGCGAACCATGTTGAATTAGAAAAATTAACAGTCAAAAACGGCGAACAGTCATTTACCGCATATATGTTAACTAATTCGGAACACCAAATAGCTCTGTTTGGTGTTACCACTGAAGAATACAGATATCTGTTAGATGTATCAGAGAAGCACCCATTGTCCCATTGTGTGGCGTAAAAGTAATACAGCAGCAAGGGCCAGAAATTGGGAAGACCTGTCACCTACTGCGTCGTCATCACCAATGAATCTGAAGCATTTTCTACTTTATGGCAAAAGCACTATCCCAACAAAAGCTATGTTATATGCAGCTGTCGGTAGAAAATTATCGGTACGGAAGCTCGACTGTGGTCTAGACTAGCTTAACTGTTGGAAGTAGTTTCCAAGGCAACAGTATTAAGAACCAGGTGTGTAGTTGGAATCCAAGAGAAACTCCATCATCGAGGAAATCTGTGGGTTGCCATTTTCTCACAAAATGGGATTGAAAATTTGGATCCCCAAGTAGATTCCGACAGCGCAAGAGCAAAGTCCAGGGTTACTGTTACGGAACGTAACAGTCTTATGGAGGGGGAAGTATAACAGAACTACAAACAAAAATAATGTGATGGAACATTTTAGAACTTTCCATGGAACACTGTCGAAGCCTTCTTAGAACCCAAATAAATGATATAATCACGAATAACACTTTATGTGTCTATCTATATTAATATAGATCTTAATTAATTCAAGGTCAACAGTGAATCATGGTATTTCAATTTATTACAACATTATGATGACTAATTTTATTGTATACTAATATAGAATTTTCTAGCCTTCTTTCTGTATAAATAGCAGATTAAATTCCCTCAATTTTTAGTTCTTAATCAGAATTTTGTACTGTTATATATAAATAGAAGTATAAACGTTTGTTGTTAGTGTACTGTGAATAAATGTTTAATTAAATAAGTGTAAACAACTAATCATAATATTACTGAATATAAATAAAGGTTTTAAAACGGTTAACTAGTTTTCGTTACAATATAAAATATATTCAATTAAATTTTATACCATAATTGAATATAATCACTCAAAGACGTTAATGGTATTCCTTATCCCTCTGGACGTTTCACATATTTAATAATTTCAACAACAAAGAGGACATTAATTTTATATCTTCCTTAGGTTAGTTCCTACTTTAGAATTATCATGATGATATAATAAATGTATATAATTTAAAATAAATTATTCTCGTAGTTCCATTTACATTGTTTAATTTAATTAGTTTATACGCACTTATTTAAAGTAAGGTTTTTCTCTTGTTTAATTAATAAACACGCTAAGACGATATGTTAATTTTGTAAAGCTCTGTTCAGTAATATAATTTAGACTTAACCGTGTGTGCGTGAGGTTAGAGACTTACATTAAAGTTCTAACTAGTTAATGATTTTATCAGATACTGTCTATTTGATATGCCTGCCATCACTTAATTTAATACCATTATTTACATTTATAATCATTTGTGCAGAGTTGTGCAAGAGTTAGCGTCTTTCTAGGTTTTGGGCTACCTTACTGTTACACATAAGTTTAATAAAAAATGTATTGCGCCATATAAAGACAGCATTTATTATCTATCCATATAGTTTTACTATCATCGTACTAATTTTAGAATTTCTTTAATTTGCGTTTTATGCTTTTTAGCTGTATAGTTTTATATTTTCCCTTAAAGATGACAACAAAAGGAAACTAAGGGAAAGTTCTTCTAATAAGAGCAAAATTTATATTAAAGTCATTGTGGTCACATCAAAGATAATGCAAAAATGTATCGTTGTCAGTTTATTCCCACGTTTTATTGACTTTATTTACTCGGAAACTTCATAATGCTGTTGGAACCCTCGTGAATTTATACAAAATCACATAACATCCAACATTAGCAAAATTAAATAAAGTCAAACCTATCTAATTTTTACAAGAGTCGTGTAAGTAGTTAATATTAGAGAGCACGGGACCCACCAGCACCGCGCAATGTGGTATAGGGCAAATAATATGGGCGATATCACACTTTTACCCCCTCCACTTTCAGCATTATGGTATGGGAACGTCACATCAAAATTGATTTCCATTTATTGCTAGTTTGTTGGTGGGAAATGACTCATATATGGCATTGAATTAATCAAAAGTAAACAGCCCGTTATGAAAAACAGTTTTTGGGAAATTTTTGTATGTGAATCATGTGAAAAGATTTAGATAAAAATTTAAAATATAACTGACAAACAAATTTGGAAAAATCACAGTCGTCAGTACAACCACGAGGTTTGCAAGCTCGGATTACCGATGTATCTATCTAATTTTCAGTCCTTCGTAAACTAACCCTCAATTTCAAGTTAGATAGTTCCATGTATCGAGGAAATACTTGATCACATGCGGGAATACTATATAAACTAGGATATTTGACACGCATGATTTCTAATCACGCCTCCGAACACTTTAGCAGGAACTACTTTTTAACCCGCGGCATAGTTATACAAAATAGGTACGTAAATATGATGTCACACGATCGCAGCCGAAGAAGCGCGTTGTGTACAATTATTCGTTTGCGCATGCGCAATCATCCATCATCAAAGTATACAAAAGGGGTCGCGACCGAAATTTCTTTCAGTTACTGGTGTTTCTTGTACTGTTGAGCTCTTCAAGTTTTAGCAAAGCACGATGTTCAGTTGCGCAATGTGCTAAAACGTTTTCCGGAAATGATGCATTAATTCATCATTCTTAAACATGTGGAAGCGGCGGATATATTGCCTGTAATATTTGCAGCATATAATTTAGTCAACAATGTGCCCTCACGAAGCATATTACTAATCAAGACAAATCACAGCAAGTATATGACATGCGGGAAAGATTTGCCGAGTGGTATGGAACCATTTTCACATATACATAGTAACCACAACAATAATGAAGATGTTCCACCACCAGTAAGGGAGATAAAATTGTCTAACGTCAGCGATAAGTCGAAAAAACAATCCGAAGGTACACTATGTAACATATGTGGAGAAGATTATACCACAGTTAAAAAATATGTAGGACATTTAAGGTTCCAAAAACATTTTATCAGCTATTGCAAAACCTCTTAATCGTGAAATGAAAGAAATCCAATATAGTTTTAAATATAGGATCTCCAGCTATATTATTACTGGAAAAGGAATTAGTATTCCTAAATATCTGCGAGGCAGTAGATCGATAGTGATAATCTTAATTGAATCCATCATTAAATCTCATAAATCTGGAATAAAATTCAACATGGAGCTATTTGCACATTATGTTTCTCAAAGAACCCACATTAGAGAATTAAAATCATTCAATAGCAAATTCACCGTGGTAATAAATCATTACACGGCCTACCGCATTTATATGACGAGTTATGCTCCACTAATAAAACAAAAAGTGAAGAATTTCAAGAAAGGGACAGTGTATGGGCTTTAAAGGGCATTTCCCATCTTGAAATTAACACTAATAGGTACATACCAGTTATAGGATCATCATATATTGAATTACCTAAGCAAATTCAACAAAGGTAGGCATGTATAAGTGTTAAAAGTTCAGATAACTCATGCTTAGATTGGGCAATCACATCAGCACTACATCCTGTATCTAAATACATCGATCGGAAATCATCATATACACATTACTCAGAAGTGTTTAATCTAAACTAAAAGACATTAACAAATTTGAAAATAACAATAATATCAGTGTAAATGTGTATGGATTGGAATTTAGTTCTGAAGGTCAAAACTATAATATTGTGGGTCCATTATATTACGCAAACGCGGTTCAACAAACACATATAAATTTATTATACATTGAAGAAGGTATTAAAGGGCACTATGTATGGATCATAGACATTTCACGTCTTATCAGTGCGCAAATTGCAAGTCATAATGGGAAAAAATTCTTATGTGATGGATGTTTAACCATTTTCCCTAAAGAATCTTCATTAGCTTTACATAAAACTAATGACTGTAATAAAGTTTATACAGTCATGCTTACAAAGGATCTAAAGATAAACAGAACCGGTGACTTGGTTCTCGAAAATATTTTAAAGTTCAATAGCTATGAAAAGAAGATCAGGGTTCCATTCGTTGTGTGGGTTGTATATTATAGGAAGACTGA
The DNA here is from genome assembly GCA_024586415.1 of Phrixothrix hirtus. NCBI lineage: Eukaryota > Metazoa > Arthropoda > Insecta > Coleoptera > Phengodidae > Phrixothrix > Phrixothrix hirtus. Next base: position 10,025 of record JAHWXV010735687.1, on the reverse strand, counting down.
TTATTTCGGAAACCATCAAAATTACAAAAAAAATGTTTCGAATAAGAGTTGTAAGGTTTACTGCGCTTCATTTAATGCACTAGTTAGTTTTACTTTGGTTAACTTTGTCACCGTGGTATTAAGTATAGGTTAAGTTGTTTAAATTCTAACATCATGCTATTTGCTTGCCATCTTGTAGCTAATATCAAGGTATTTCTGAAATAGCAGGGTACATAAAGTCCTCATGGTAGATTTATGTTGCAGTTAAAGTTATGCATAGCTTTCAATATTTATTAGTGGAAAACAGTATTCAAAGTACAATATCAAAACTTTATCTGGTCATAACTACAAAACCATTTACCAATTTTGTTAAACCGAGACATCCAGGAAACACTACAATGCCAGCTGTAAGAAGGCGGTGAAGAATAATAGTGTTACTGTTTAAAAAACTGACAAAATTGAACTAATTCACGAAATTCACCACAACAAACCCTATAATTTTTACTTGAAATATCTTTTTGTAAATTTAATGGTTGCGAAATAGGTAGCTATTTCGCAAAATTTAACTAACCAGGCATTGAGAAATACATTGTATAGTCATTTGCGACTGTTGTTTTATGTTTAAAGTCGGTTTGAATATTGTGAATATGTTTCTTTCTACCTTAGGGAACGTATACATTAATTATAAATTACTTCAATAATTCTTGCATTAATACAAAATAATTTGTAAATATCTACAATTTAATGTAACATAAATACTTTCTTTGAAATCTATTTTTAATTAAGGATTTTTGAATTGCATTAATTGCCGTTGCGAAGGTTAAAGACTTTGGCTCAGGTTAATAAATATCCTATAGAATAATGCAGGCGTGAGTAACATTATCTGGAACTTAAGTGATTAGCTTTCCTTATACTCTTAGTCTTGAATGAGTCGAGTTGTTGACATGTCACTGTCAAGATAAGAGCCAGTGCGAAAATAAATACTAAATGTCAAATAAAATACTTTTATTAATTATGCGATTACGAATCGCCGTATTCGCCCAAACATTGATCATTCGAGCTGTAGAACGATATTAAGACAGTGTGTGCATATCCAATGAACCCGCGGCCTGCAGCAGTACAGCGCGCGTCTTATACAATCATCAAATCCCAGCACTTCGATTCATTATAGGATCCATGGCCTGATCAATTGTCTGCTTATTCGAAAACAACGGAACAACATTGGGAATACATTATTTGGAGAACCTATCAGTAACTACTTCCTTTGATCTCTTAATTTACGGTATTTGTACCAGTTATTGTTTTTTAACATAAATATAGAAGGAGAGCTTAAGAGGTTAAAGTTAAAGTTACTAAACTCTTGAGTATTTCAGAAGACATGCTACAAAGGGTGTCAAACTGCGTAGGAACACGGCCTCCATCTAAACTACCGGAAATTAAGCTTCGCAGCTACGATGGTACGTTCAGTGAAGGGGCTAATTTTCATGATACCTATCAATCATTAATACATTCAAATGTCAATTTAACCAATGTAGATAAATTTCAATAAATAGAAATATGCTAACGTGGCGATGCAGCTCATGTTATTCAAGCTATTACAATTTCACACAAAACTTTTGAGATAGCTTTAAATAAAATTATTGAAAGGTTTAATGACGCTGAGGGCGTAATAATTAAGCATGTCAAATGTACATTTTCATTGCTAATACTGCATAATGAATCGCATTCCTTATTACGTGAATTAATTGTTGACGTGTCTAACCATCTGGAAGCTATTAAGGTTCTAGATCATTACATCAGTTTATCAGACAAACCATTGATTCACCGAATAAGAGAAAAAATAGATCTTGCATCACGGCGCGAATGCGAGTGTGATATTTCCGAAAAACGATCACCTGATTTTAAATATTTATTAGGTTTTTTTAGACAAACAAGCAAAATTAGGAGGAAAAATAGCTAACTATATGTCAAATTCAACGGATACAACACAATCGTAGTGGTCAGCCTGATAAGCGTGATTCAAAATCGTCCCTTGCTATTACGGTACATCAATCAATGCTACGAGAACATACATGTGTATCCTGTACTGGTGCTCATGCAATATAGGGCTGCGAATAATTTCTCAAGTTACCAATTGCATCTAGAATATTAGAAGCAAAGAATCACAAATTATGTTTAAATTGTTTAACAAGTGTCCACTTCGCGTCTGCATACAAATCTCGTACATGTAAAACATGCCATAAAAGGTACAACACGATATTCCATCTAGAATCACATCAAATCACTAGATCGGATACACGAACAGAATGTGATCGTACTCAATCGGCATCAATAAGTTCACTTGAACCAAAAATTAACACTCCCTCTATTATCTCTATCTGTGTTAGTGCATCCAATGTTTAATCGCTATTGTCAACTGCAGTGGTTACGGTCTTTGACAATCTTAAAAAATATAGTCATTCTAGGCTTCTATTACAGCCGCGTTCACAGTGTAACAACATGACTGAAGATCTATGTAACCGTCTTCATCTATAGCAAACTCCAGTACACAAATCAGTCGCAAAAACACGTCAAACACTGAACTGAGTTCATTATTAAATCCAATCATTCTAACTTTCTTTGAAAGAGCATTGTTTGATTTTACCAATAATCACAGAGCAGGTGCTCCAAGAACCAATTAATATACAAAACACTAGGTGCCCACAACCTTGCCCCTTACTGATCCCACATTTAGTAAACCAAGAGAAATTGGCCGTTTAATAGGTGCGGGAGTGTTTTGGGAACTCATATCTGTATGTCAAGTTAAAACTGCAAACTCGGAGTATATTTTACAGAGAACTAAATTAGCTTGGATAGTAGCTGTGCAACATTTGTCCAGTAATATGCCAGTGCAGTATAATCTTTCAGCTGACAAAGAAATTTTATTTCAATTAACAAAATTTTGGTAAATTGAAACATGTCCAACATAAACCAGCTATCTCCTGGAAACCAAGAACGTGAAGATAAATTTAAACAAATGAAACAGAAGGACAGAAGAGGTCGGTTTGTTGTTCCAATTCCATTTCGACCCACTATAATAAAGTTAGGAGATTCGTATCAAAACTCTTTAAAATGGCTCCACTCATTGGAACAAAGGCTGGAAAATAACAACGCACTGAAGCAGAAGTATGTTGAGTTGATGACTGAAAATGAGTCGTTAGGACATATGACAGAAATAACGACTAATGATATTCATAGTGAAAGGTACTATTAACCCCATCACTCATTTTCACTTAATGACGTACAAATTCCAGGGCCTGCATTACAAAATAGCTTGCTAGAAATTTTATTGAGGTTTGGACAACACACTTTTGTCCTAAAAACAGTCGTGGCAAAAATGTACTGCCAAATTTGGGTTGAAAATGAACAATGAGTGTTCCAAAAAATTTTATGGCGTCAGAGTCCTCCAGAGCCATTAAAAACTTGTGAGCTGAAGATATGTGGGACGGCCAGTGTTACATTCTTAGCTATTAGACCATTGCAGCAAATTTCATGCGTTGTCAGAACACAAATCCTGAAATAAGTAAAATCATTAAACAGGACTTTTATGTAGATGACGTCCTAACAGATTCAGAATCTGTTGAATTACTCATTAATATTAAGTTAGAAATTACGCGGGCACTTGCCACTGCTGGATTTGAGTTACAAAAATGGCAATCAAATTTTACACAAAGCTTACGTGAGAGTACAAACTCAGAAAGTTCTTATCTAGTAGCAAAATCTAAGTATGTATAATCGATAACTCTTGGAATTCATTGGGATCAATGAAAAGATTAATTTCAGTACGTATTAGGAACTAAAAATTCAAAACGTGTAACGAAACGTGTAAGTTTAGCAGAAGTTTCCCAATTTTTGATCAATTAGGGTTAGTAGGTCAAACCATATTAATAGTAAAATTGATATTGGAACAATTGTGGCAAGTTAATTCAAATTGCGATGAATCCGTTCCCATTGAATTGCATACGAAATATGTGAATTAAAATTTATATCAATTAAATGACATATCAATACCGCGGCATGTTATTTGTGCAAATGCAAAATGTTTAGAGCTACATGCACCTTATGATGCTTCAGAACGGGGGTATGGTACCTGTCTGTATCTAAAATCGCTGAACCAATAACGATAAATAACTAGCAATCTACTCTGTGCAAAATCAAAGGTAGTACCGCCTAAGTCAGCCTCCCTACCCAGATTAGGATTATGTGGAGCGTTATCGTTTGCACAATTAATTACGAAGTTAAAAGGGGCATTGGCAGTCCCGGTTGCCGAGGAATATTACTGGACTGACTTAACTATTACCTTATCATAAATTTCAAAGTCACCAAGCTCTTGGAAATAATTTGTTGCGAATCGGGTGTCACAATTTCTGCGACATGTTCCAACATCGCAAACTCCCGCAGATATCATTTCACGTGGATTATATGCACAAGATTTAAATAATTCAGATTTATGGTGGCATGGTCCATCTTTTCTAAAACTAAGTGAAAACTTCTTGTCCAAACTGGCTACATTGATGAATGAACAAACCCTCGAAGAATATATCATTTCAAGGCATACATTCACACACATAGTTGTCACAAGATTTATTGCAATCTAGAAGTATTCATGTTATACAAAATTGAAAAGAATTTCCGCCTATGCTCACAGATTCATTCACACCTGCAGAATGCCAACGAAAAACAATTGTTCAGGTTCATTAACTACACTAGGACGCCAAACAGTTGAGCGATCTCGAATAAAATTCGTTCAGAATAAGAGTTTTACAAGGAGATTGAAGATTTAGTACACATCGGATACATCACCAAATCCAGTAGGTTGTTATGGAATCTGTTTATGAATAAATATCGAATTCTTCGCGTGGAGGTAGGTTGCGCCACTGTATGTACACATTTGAAAGGGAACATCCTACTCTTCTACCTAAATCCCATCATTTCGCAAAACTGTTAATAAGGTATGAACACATACGGCTACTTCATGCTACTGAGACAACCATATTAGCAAAATTTCGCGAAACATTCAGGATGATAGCTGGTAAAATCAGCGTAAAGCATATTTTAAAATGTTGCATATCGCGTTGGCGAGTAAATCCTAAATCAGTATTCCCACTAATGGGAGATCTATATTCATGTAAAGCGGGGCCAAGTAGGCCATTTATTCGAATTGGACTAGACTTTTCCGGTCCATTTCTTGTCAAGGAGGGTGTATATAAGCGTAAAAGGTAATTAAAGGCGGATGTTGCACTTTTTGTTTGCATAGCGACTAGAGCAATACATTTAAATTTGGAAAGCAGTTTATCAACCGACGCAGTCCTAGCTACATTAGACAGGTTCAGTGCGCGTAGGAGAATAGTGCAAGAAATATACTCAGATAATGGTACAACAGTTGTTGTTGGGAATAGTCGATTACATTCGCTACATAATTTATTTAGTAGCTAATTCAATGGTAGGGAAATAATTAACAAGCTTGTTAAAAATAACATTTCTTGGAAATTTATACCCTCAGAAGTCCCAATTTTGACGGCCTTTAGGAAGTAGGGGTGCGGTCAGCCAAAACACATTTGAAGCGACTGATAGGTGAAGCACATTTAACATTTGAACAGTTTAGCACAGTATTACTACAAATAGAGGAAGTATTAAATTCCCGAACTATATCTGCCGTATCCAATAATCCAAACCTCCTTTCGTGCCCCATTCTAGGACAATCCCTGATAGGTGATGCGCTCGTTTCAGTACCACATCCAAATCTTCAGCACATAGCTACGAGGTGTTTGTCTTAATGGCAAGGTCTTGATAAGATTCGGCAACATTTCTGGCAACGATGGAATGTGAAATATGTTGCAGCGATACAGCAGCGGACAAAGTGGAAATCGTCAATCGAAGCGCCAAAAATTGGACAAGTTGTCCTTATTAAAGAAGATAATCTACCACCGTTACGATGTATGCTGCGAAGTATAATGCAGACTCATCTTGGAGCAGATCAAGTGGTCAGCGTTGTGATAGTGAAAACAGTGCATGATCAAATGCAGCGTTCAGTATTGCATGTTTTTGTAGTGCCATGTTACTTGGACAAAGAATAAGACCTATGAACGTAAATGGACAGTAGTAACTCGACAATATCTCATTTTTTCTATTCTTTTACATTATCAATTAAATTAAAAGTATTAGGTTGTATGAACGTATTAGTAAATATAAGTTTCTTGAAATCGTCCTTCCAACGGGGGGCGCATTATATTGGATTATGTGCCAAATGGGTTTGAATGTTGTAAATTTACTTCTTTCTACCTTAGGGAACATATAAATTAATTATAAATTACTTCAATAATTCTTGCATTAATAGAAAATAATTTGTAAATATCTACAATTTAACGTAGCATAAATACTTTCTTTGAAATCTATTTTTAAGTAATGATTCTTGAATTTGCATTAATTATCATTGCGAATGTTAAAGACCTTGGCTCGTGTTTAGAAATATCCTAACGAACAATGCAGGTATGCGTAACATTATCTGGAGCTTAAGAGGTTAGTCTTCTTTAAAACCTTTAATCTTGAATGAGTTCAATTGTAGACATGTTATTATCAAGATAACACCTAGTATGAAAATACTGTTATTAGTTATAACAATTGAAATTAACCCTTTTATTAATTATGCGATTACGAAACGTTGTATTCGTCCGAGCAGTAGCACTCTTGTAAAATGTTGATATTACTTTAGTGATAGTTTTAGAACTCTCAGCTGTGTCTAATGATTGATTCCTTTGATTATTAATTTTGGTCATTTATATTTTATATAAACGGTGTTCAAATCATTTATCATATATTTGAACTATATCTTACATTCTTTCGGCATGAAAAAGATGATTAAGGGTGTCGCAAGAGAATGGGTGTGATCTTTGTAGAAGGAACATGCATTAAACTTGTTGCAGAAATAAATACATTTTGTACGAATCAATGCTTTTTATTAATATGTAATTAAAACATGTATTTCTAACTCCAATAAACCGTGATGTTTATTTTAACATCCTTGATTCTATTTTATACGCTTCCTAGTTTAGTTTTAATTAGAATTTATTACTTAGGTTTACAAATACATTTTTATACTATTCGGTAAATTTATATTCAGCTGATTTACTTTATTTTAATACTTTACAAGAGTATTAAGATAAAAAGAACATAACGACGTATTTTAAATTGAAAGATAAGAATTCTAATTACTATTTACTTAAATTACAACACTGATGATATTGTTCCTATCTAAGTCATCCTGCAGTTCAATTTTCTTAGTTTATAGAATATCAACTACAACCTGCACTGAACATAAGCTGGCCTAGACTTATCGGACCCTTTAAAATTAATATTTCTATCTTTAGCTAAATTGTAGTGCTATTTTTACCTATCACAGAAGTTGCCGTAACTACGTAATTCGTAAAATCATTTTTAGTTTATAAGTGCTGGCATGAATCATACTTATTCCTATTTAGTAACGACTTGCGCTATCAAATAAGAAATTTTGAATGAACAACCATGAAAAGCAATACCACAGAATATTTAATATTATCTGTGTAATTAATATTACTTTATCCATATCTCCGCAAAATAAGGTGCTAATGCGTCTAAAAACATGTTTGCGATGAGGACTGAACAAATATTTTCAACCTCAAAATAATAATTTCAGAAAGTGAACAACTTAAATCAACAACAAATCAAAAGGTGTTGAAATAAGCTTTTATAACTTCGTTACGCATTGGTTTTGGAACAACGCTCTTTTCAAAGAGTAACGCAAAATAAATTGCCTGTGTGCTTAATAAGTAAAATAAATACAAGATTGCGTGTAGTTTCGTGGAACAATGGATATACTTCATGAATTCTTGTAACAATTTGAATAACAGAGAGCTCAGATAAATAATGCATTTGGTTGAAGGAAAGAAATGTTCCATTTTATATTTAAAACTGTGTGTATAATAGTGTAAATACCTTATGTTCTGATTAATTAAAGGTGACTATAAATGTTTAACCAAAAATACGGTCTTTCCGTAGATTTTTGTGAATGTAGCAACATTCGTTAATATAGCACTGACAGTGATTATTACCATTTGTTTATTCTTATTAATTACATTTTATCTTATGGCAAGGGGCCGTTCAAAATGAATCTAAACTAGATATAACATTAGGTTATTTACATACGATTGACTTTTCTATTTAACGAGTTTTAAATTTAAATTTAAAGGAAACATCGTTGAAGAATACGTTACTATTGATGGATTTGCTGTATGTAAAGGAATGCATAATGTCAATAAATTATATAAAATCTTGATGTTGATGATTGTATATTCAAAGTTAGGCAATTAATTATTAGTCATAATAAATCAGAGATTAAATACATACATATAAAATATATAAGACATTTTGTATCTTACAACATATCAAGTGTAGTAACTGGGTACAGAACAAACAACTACAGAATTATTAATAAGGTAATGTATACTGCTATACTGCGGCACGATCGAGCACATACGCATTATTATTGAATACATTCCGTGACCCGAGCTCGTGATAATGGTGCTTTAACCTGTTCAATGATTATGTTCAAGGAAACACAGGCGCATATGAATATTAGTGTTTTAACTTATTTTTAGACATTAATTCAAACCATTGTGTTACAGGTGCTCATATGTATAAATGAGTAACTATATTTTTGTATTTCCTATAATGTGTAAATCTGCTAAGCTTAATATGCTGAATTCGAAAATGAACAACATTTCATCACGTATTTTTAATAATATAAAATTTATTCGAACTATATATTTACAAACACATGCAATTATTATTGGAAACATGAAAAAGTACAAATTCTTTAAAGAATCAATTTATGCTAATGATGTATTCATGGTAAACTCTGAAAATACATTATTGAATACAATCTCATTGGTAATTCGAGATAAATATATTTTAATGTTACATACACAGCGAAATGAAAATTGTCAATAAATGCCAGATCTTTAAAAATAGGTACGATCCATTCAATTCTATCACAACTACACCTATTATTTTACGTAAGTTTAAAGGTTTTAACAGTTTATTATGCACATGGATGCACTAAACAAAAAGAAATTACTCGCGCTGACTTACAAGGTATTCGATAGAATAGAGATGACTGTGAAGTCTTGTACAATAAGAAGTACAGTATATAAAGACGTAAAATAAGTAGAAAATATAATAGTAAGTTCAATCACCACGCGATTTTGTTGTCAGATTTCATAATAGCGACTTACTTGCACCTTCTTGGGCGTATCCTATGTATGAATGGCGAATTACACAAACCTTTACAACACCTTGTACAAGTATAATAGTAATAAGAAATATTTAAAATGTATATGAGATCAACTTTGGCTAGCTCCAAGTAGAATTTAGAGAGGCTGTTAAAAATGAGGTCAACTTCGGCAATCTAATGGTGTATAGCGATGGATGTCAGAATTGGAAGTCAGTAACCAACGACGACGAACGCTCTAGTGGATGGGCTCTTTAGGTCAATCACTGTTGCATTACATCATTTCCATCAAGTCACCAGGTGCATCTCAACTACATTAGATAGTCTTGATAAATCACATGAATTAAAGCAAAGTTATATAAAAACTAATGAACCTATCAATTATCCATCTTTATCTTACGATATTGATATTTCAGAAAATAGTATATAAAGGTAGTTTATAGATAATGAGTATATATATATAATGTAAATTTTAAGACAAGTATTTTTTATACATATTAAAAAATTTTTGCATCGATTGAGGCTCGAACTCAGGATCTTGTGCTTACATGACAAACGCTTTAACCAACTAAGCTACCGACGCCCACAGTCTGACAACAGAAAATCTCCAATATGTATATGATGTCAAATTCAAGGCGTTACATATTTTTAATAGACATTTTTATACAAGGTAATTGATGAGCCTGCGTGATTTGCAAGTTTCGCATCGATAACCAGTATGATTATCTATTTAAAGATTATT
>JAHWXV010735665.1:0-10890 GCA_024586415.1 Phrixothrix hirtus | reverse complement strand
AACCATAAGTATAGGAAGGGAACTGGTACTAATTTGGGTCCCTAGTCATGTTGGGATATATGGCAATGAAATGGCCGATAATGCTGCAAAAGATGCAGCATCAGGAACGCAGATAACAGAAAATAAGTGTAAGATTAGAGATTTCAAAGATTATTTAAAGGCCCATATGCTGAGTAAATTCCAACAAACATGGGATAAAGCTAATACTCATCTCAAAAAGATAATGCCAAAACTGGGAAGTTTCACATACAGAAAGGAATTTTCAAGGCATGATCACGTAGCTTTATGTCGATTAAGATCTGGGCACACTAAGTTAACACATCAGTTTATTCTTTCAGGTGCTACACCTCCGCTATGCTTTAATTGTAATATCCCCTTGACGATTGACCACGTAGTATTCATTTGTCCCATATATGCAAGTTTCTGTGCTAAATTTGGACAAATAAGCTCGCTAAAAGATATCCTCGAACACGAAAATAATGTAATCACCTTTTTGAAGGAAGAATCCTTATATAATAAATTTAAGTGTAATTTTTGAATGTGATATAAAAAACTGTGATATAAATATAAAAAACAAAAAAAACAAAAAAAACTGATATTTAAAAATTGGTGATACAAACTGTGATCTTTACTTATTTCCTTTTTCTGGTTTTTTTGTTGGTACTAAATGTTGTTAGGCTCCTGTCATTCATTTGTTTTATTCAAGATGTTTCGTTAATTTATTCCAAGTAGATGATGGATTGTAATTCTCGACTACTTTAAGTTAGAAACAACAAATAATAATAATAATAATAATAATAATAATAATAATAATAATAATAATAATAATAATAATAATGATAATAATAATAATAATAATAGTAATAATAATAATAATAATAATAATAATAATAATAATAATAATAATAACAATAATAATAATAATAGGAGTCAAGAGAAAGGAGAAAGATATACTACGCCCGTATCTTAGGGTCCATCAGCCTCTCTATTCCCAAGACGGTCCGTGCGTGGCGAAGAGCCACATCCTTCACAAGATGACTCTGTTGAGCACCCCAACAAAATACGACGGCTGTATGGGAGTAAACCCAGATCAAAAATCTGCAATCCCAAGGTGTAAAATACCGTGTCGATGGGATGAATGGCTGTGCGCTAGTTAGCTGCTAACGGTAAACCTGGCGGAAGGGATAAAACGCAGTATTCAAGAAATGTCGGAAAATAAAACTATTTCATTACCTCAGGAGGTTAGGGTCACTGGCCCAGAATCCCTCCCCGAAATTTCGGGCTGCCCCATGGATTCTGAGGGGGGTAACTTTTCGGCACCTGTCGATACTGTTCGACAGAGCAAACTAGGGGAAGGTGAAGGAATCGGCGCCATTCCCATGAACGCTACCGCAACAAAATCCTATAAATCCACAAGTCCAGAGAGGGCGGCCTCAGTGCCCCAGTTTTTGACTGGGAAGAGAAGACTTTAATGCGGTTAGTCCATTTTTAATTACTGCTATTGCTATTGGACAACCTAAGAGCTTAAAAAGATTAAGATTGGACTACTAATCGAAACTGTATCTGAAAAATAAGCGCTGAAGCCCCAAAAAATCAAGAAATTGGGCGATTATTATATTATGTAGAAGTACTTCCACATGGCACCTTAAATATGTTCAAGGGTGCTATTGCATGTAGAGACTTAAATAATTGCGCTCTACAAGAAATTGTTGAAGAATTGGGAACTCAAGGCGTTATCGAAACTCGCCTGATTATGACGAAACGGGACAATATATTTGAGCGTTCAGGAAGTATGTCCTAACTTTCAATCGCCCAAAGTTACTCACAAGTATAAAAGCTGCGTTTCATAATTTGACAGCAAGACCTTACATGCCAAACCCACTACGTTGCTTTCAATGTCAGAGATTCGGACACACACTCCTAGATTGTGAAAGTCAAGCTACATGCATTTGTGCAAAACCAAGACATATTGGGAGTTTAGGTGAAATCCCTATAAAGTATATCAACTGCAACGGCCACCATAATACAAGGTCAGCAACATGCCCTAAATACAAAGAGGAACTTGCAATCCAAACTCTCAAAGTGAATGAGAGGATAACATATTACGAAGCAAAAAAAGAATAACACAGACGTATCAAACGCCCAAGTCTGGTACTAGCTATGCTGAAGTCACGGGTACATCAAAGGTGAATGAGCAAAACATAATTAGAAAAGTCATTGAACAGTTAGTTCCTGATCTTACCAAAATAATAAAAAACATCTTTCAAGATAATTTTGCGAAGATCTTACTTGAAACGTTTGTTCCTCCACTAATTCCCATAGCTCAAACTAGTCAAACTACATCGAAACCTTCAGAATTGGTCCCAGGAAAATGAAAGAGAAATTCCCCGAGCGTTGAGTCGGTGTCAGCAGACGATACCGAGTCCATTCAGTATGTCAGAGAATCGAGAAGTCAACCAAAAAAAAACCGGTTGAAAGAAGGCCAGACCAAGAAAACATGCAAAATACTGTACAGACGATACCAGTGATCGATAAGACTGTGATATTTCTGTGATAATTTTTAACTTTTATTTTTGTTATTTATTAAATTTTTGTTGTTTGTCCACCTTGTATACAGTTCTTGTTAACCATCATTTATACCATCAGTGTTTAGTTAAATTGCAATAAATATTACCCTCAAAATTCGATACAAACCAGAATATCTTGCGGTGGAATTGTAATGGGTTGAGAAGACATTATTGTGAGTTAAAGTTACTAACAACTAAACACCGCCCTATATGTGTCTGCCTTCAGGAAACCAACTTGAAGGCAAATGAAAGCTTTTTGTTGCGAGGATACAAAACTTTCAATAAGAACCACAACAATAATAACCGTGCGTGTGGAGGTGTAGAAATTTTTGTAAAAAATGAAGTTTCATTGATAGCAATAGACATTCTATCTGAAATACAAACTATTGCTATACAAATACACTACCCATATAAGGTTACAATATGTAACATAAATTTACCTAATAGGCCCTGGAGTACTGCTCAGTTAAGCAATATATTATAGCAACTACCAAGACCTTACATAGTCTTGGGGGATTTTAATGCCCACTTACCAACCTGGGGCTCTTGTCAACGAGATGCAAGGGGACCCTTCACTGAAACCTTCGTAGGCGAATCCGATCTTGTACTGCTTAATGCAGAAGTAGCTACGCACTTCAATGCTGCAGATAGGAGCACAACTGCTATAGACCTAACCATGTGCTCTGAAATATTATCTACGACTCTGACGTGGTCCGTTATCGACGACCTCCACTTCAGCAACCACTTTCCCATTAAGGTCTGTTTTGACAGAACCTGAAAAACAGAAGGGACTACGAAGAGATGGCTCTTGAAACAAGCCAACTGGCAACTCTTCCAAGACATTCTTGAAATATCGGACTTTCCTGGCGATGTTAACACCGCCACCGATATTCTAACAACGTCAATCCTAAACGCCTCGGAGACTAGTATACCACAATCTAGCGGTATAGTAAGACGTAGAAATGTTCCCTGGTGTAGTAGTGAAATTTCAACAGCCATAGTCGAAAAGAAAAGAGTGTTAAATCACTACAAACGACGACCAACACCTGAAAATCTTATGATTTTCAAAAAGTGCAGAGCGTTTGCAAGAAAACTCATATTGTTAGGAAAGAAACAGTCATGAAAAGATTACGTATCTACAATAACCAGCATCACGGTATCCTCGGAGGTCTGGATGAAAGTCAAAGCCATTTCGGGAAGAAATACCCCATTAACCACGAAATTTCTATCAGTAGACGGCGTAACCAAAACTGACGTAAGTGAAGTTACAAAAATATTTGCAGACTCTTTCGAAAGCGCAAGCAACATAAAAAATAATGATGCAGATTTCATACGTAATAATATTAATAGCGAGGACCTCGACTTTTCGACGCAGGAAGTTGCATGCTACAATGTACCGCTCACGTACATGGAACTGACACATGCTTTGAACACTTGTAAGGAGTCATCGCCCGGACCAGATACTATAATATACACGGTTATCAAGCATTTACCTATAGTTAGCAGATACAGATATAGAGAAGGCATATGATATGACCTGGAGGAAAGAAATAATAACGCAATTGTATAACTGGGGCTTACGTGGAAATTTACCAATATTGTTATGCATTTCTTAAAAAAGCGAACCTTTCAAGTATTGTTAGGCAATATAAAATCAACAGAACGCACGTTACAAAATGGTGTACCCCAAGGATCGATTCTAAGCGTAACTTATTTTTAATAGCAAGTAATTTCCTATTAGAGAAACCAAATTCTTTTGTGATACGATGTATGTACGTAGACGACTTTACCATCTCTAGTAGTTCTACAACTTTAGAAGAAGCTGAACAAAACTTGCAAAACGAAATAGACAGACTAAGTAATTTAGCAAGATCAAGAGGTTTACGTTTCTCTATCGCCAAGATAACGTCTGTCCACTTTTGTCGGATACGTTCGGAACACAGAGATCTGGAGTTGAAGATGTACGGACAGCACCTAGTGGTGAAAGAATCTACCAAGGCGCTCGATGTAATCTTTGACAAAAAACTGTACTGGTAAGATCATATAAGTCAACTAATAACTAAATTCTGGAAAACCTTCAATGTAATTAAATGCCTGGCAAACACAAATTGGGGTGCTTGCACTGAAACACTCAGCAAGCTATATAAAACCCTAATATTAATCATCTATAGAATATGGTTTCATTGTTTACTCCTCGGCGCGTCTATCCAGGCTATGAAAACTGGAGAAGGTTGAGTTAACGTTACTAAGATGGACCACTGGAGATTTTAGAACAAGTCCATCGGAGGCGGTTCACCGCTATGCTAATGTAACTCCTCTGAAATATAAATTGCAAGTCAAAGCGCTAAACTATGTAGGAAAAATACAGTTCCTACCAAAACATCTAAACTACATCCTATTTAATGAGAGTGGTGGCTTAGAAACTTTAGAAACAGGCCAACTATTTCGAAGTCACTAAAAGTCAGATCCACAGAGATGCTAGGAGCAACAAATCCTTATATTCCAAAGGCCATCGCCGAGGAGTGGTCTGAATTTGCATCATGGTTGATAAAACCCTTTAACATACATACCAACCCAGCTGCTTTTAAGAAAAGCGATACATCTATTTCTATTTATAGAACACTCTTCGAAATCTATCACAGCAACTTAAAATGCGACAGTGAAATATATACTGACGGTTCCAAAACACCTCTAGGAGTTGGAGCCGCCATTGTTGTAGATAACTAACCCAGGTCTTGGACACTACCTAAATACTGCTCCATATACACAGCAGAGCTTTACGCTCTCTTGCAAGCACTACTTTTCTGTCAAATGTCAGAACATACTTCATTTCTAATTTGTACGGACTCTTTAAGTACCATGAATAACCTATTATGTCTATTTGTAAAATATCCTTTTATTATAAAAATAATAGCGGCAATAGAGTTTCTATAAACTAAAAGCAAAAACGTTCATTTTATGTGGATTCCCGGACATGGAGGTATAAAGGGAAACGTTGATGCAAATATAGCAGCTAAGAAATCTGCAAGGCATAATAAATCGTATGAAGGGCTACAAATCCACTTAGCAGACATAAAAGCATGCAGCGAAGATATAATAAAAGGGAAATGGCAAACAGAGTGGGACATATACTCTGGTCACCTCAAACAAATATTCCTGTAAGTAGAAAACTGGAACCACCCTATTAAATTGTCCCGACGAGAACAGGTAATTCTGTGAAGGCTACGTGTTGGCCACACAAAGATGACACATAGCTACCTTCTAGCTGGAGCACCAATAGCTTTATGCCAACGGTGTAATACGCGCCTAACCGTTGAACATCTATTAACGTCATGTGTAGGTTTCTCAGAAATGCGGCGAAAAAACGGATTGTATCAGAAGATCAGCGTAATATTGAGCAATGAGAATAATGCCATAAAAAGACTACTACAATACTGTAAAGATGTGGACATTTACGATAAAATATGAGGCGATATATGAATATGTTTATAAGGTGCCATCGACGAACCTCAAAACCGAAAAAAAAATAATAATAATACTAGAGCCAAGGGAAAGAAGAAAGATATACTACGCCCTTATCTTTTTCTTCCCAGGGGTATATGAAGCGATTAAGACCCTTAAGGGTCCGTTAGCCTCTCTATGCCCAAGACCGTCCGTGCGTGGCGAAAAGCCATATCTTTTACGAGGTGACTCTGTTGAACACCCTAACAAAACACGGCGGCTCTGTGGGAGTAAACCCAGATCAAAAATCCACAATCTCAAGGTGTAAAATACCTTGCCGATGGGAACGACTATGTGTCAGTTAGCAGTTAACAGTAAAACTGGCGACAAGGATAAAACGCAAAACTTATAAAATGTCGAAAACCAAAACTGATTTATTACCTCAGGAGGGTAGGGCCATTTGTCCAGAATCCCTCCCCGATATTTCAGGCTACCCCATGGATTCTGAGGGGCCAACTTTTCGACACTTGCAGATACTGCTTCAAGGAGCAACCCGGAGTATGGTGAAGGAAGCGGCGCCATTCCCGTTAATGCTACCTCAACAAATACGTATAAATCTGCAAGTCAAGGGAGGCTGGCCTCCGTGCTCCAGTCCTTGATTGTGAAGAGAAGTAAAGTTGACTTCAGTTCATTTAGTCCGTTTCTTATTTCTAAGCTTATATATAGCGCTATTGGTCAACCTAAAAATGTAAAGAAAATTAAAAGTGGATTATTAATAGAAACTGTATCTGCAAAACAAGCATTATAACTTCTAAAAATCAAGAAGCTTGGTGACATTGAAGTAGAAGTAATCCCATGTGGCACCTTATACACATCAAAAGGCATTGTCTCATGCAGAGACCTAAATAATTGTTCTTTAGAAGAAATCGTTGAAGGATTGGAATCTCAGGGTGTTCTCGAAATTCGAGCAATAATGACGAAACGGGAGAAAATGTTTGAGCGTTCAGGTAGTTACGTCCTAACCTTCAACCGCCCAAAGTTACCTACGAACATAAAAGCAGTTTTCCATAACTTAATAGTAAAACCATACATACCAAACCCCTACGTTTTTTTCAATGTCAAAGGTTCGGGCATTCAATGATGAACTGCGAAAGACAAGCTGCATATATTTGTGGAAAACTGAGGCACACTGGGAGTTCATGTAAAATCCCCATAAAGTGCATTAACTGCATTGTTGACCATAATGCGAGGTCTAAAATATGTCCAATGTATTAAGAGGGACTCGGAATCCAAACCCTTAAGGTAAATAACAAAATTACTTATTTCGAAGCATAGAAAAGGTTGACGCAGGCATATAAACCACCCAAGTCCGGTACCAGTTACGCAGAAGCCAAATCTGCATCAAACCTTAAAGCAAAGGATATAATTAAACAAATAATGGACCAACTAATACCAGATCTTACAAAAATAATTAAAGATATAGTTAAAGAAAGCCTGGTAAGCACCTCAAAGCAGCACATTGTTTCTCCACAAGCCCCAAGTGCTAAAACTGAAGCAAACAGGCCGTACTCCTCGGAATCGATCTCAGAGAAAAGAATGAGGAACAACCCAATTGTTAAGACTGTGTCATTAGATGAAGACACAGAGTCTAGCCAACATGTTACTCATCCTAAGACTCTAAATAAGAAAAACCAGAATAGAAGAAAGGGAGACCCAGAAAAAAACCTTCAAATCAAAGTACTGACTGTGATAACCGTGATGCAAGTGATAGATAGGTCTGTGATATTTTTCTTTACCAGTGAAATTCATTTTATTAGTTCATGTTCTGTTGTTTAATGAACTTCTTCGTTGTTTGTCTACTTAGCATACTGTATCCGTGAACTGTCGTTTACATTATTCGTGTTTAGTTAATGATCATCAAACGCATACATTAAAATTCGATAAATACGAGAATATTTTGCAATGGAACTGCAATGGTTTGAGAAGACACTACTGCGAGCTTAAACTATTAATAACTAAATACCAAACATTATGTATTTCTGTGCAAGAAACTTATCTAAAGGATAATGAAAACTTTTTAATTCGTAGGTATAAAACCTTCCGAAAGAATTTCATCTTAAATCTGAGCCTGTGGCGGAGTCGCCATTTTTATAAAAAATAATGTTTCAACAATTTCCTTTAATATAGCTTCAGACTTTCAGTGTGTAGCAGTACAAGTTCAATATTCATTTAAGTTAACAATATGTAACATATATTTGCCAAACAGGTACTGGAACGCTGTCCAACTACAAAATCTCGCTGAACAACTGCCGAAACCCTATATGCTGTTAGGAGATTTTGACGCCCACTCCCCTATGTGGGGCAGTGCACATCGAGATATCAGAGTACAAACTCTCGAATCCTTTATCGACGAGTCCGACCTTGTACTTATTAACACGGGGAAACCTACGCATTTCAATGCGGCTGATTGCAGTACGTCAGCAATTGATCTAACGCTATGCTCAGGTTCAATAGCTAACAGGGTATGATGGGACACTATCGATGATCTTCATTTTAGTGATCACTTCCCCATTAAAATTTCTTTAGATTACACCAAAGTCTAGGAAACTTTGAGAAAAGGTGGATACTCTCTAAAGCTGACTGGAAATTATTTCAAAGTAAATTATCATTTCCAGTATTACCCCACGATATTGATAAAGCAGTAGAGCCAGTTACTTCTTCAATTTTGAAAGCTGCTAAAGTAAGTATACCGCAGTCTAGTGGAGTAATCCGGGAAATAAATGTTGCATGGTGGAACAAAGATGTGAAGCAAGCAATAGCTGATAAGAAGTCTAAATTAAACGCTTATAAATGAAATCCAACAATGGAGAATTTAATATGCTTCAAACGAGCAAGGGCAAGGACAAGAAAGCTGATCATACGAAGTAAAACGAAATCATGACAAGAATATATGTCTTCCATTGCTACCAAAACACCTTCTTCCGAAGTATGGAAAAAAGTAAAGGCCATTTCAGGTAGATATATCTACAACACCAAAGATGTTGTCTATTGGTGGATATATAATAACTGACGTTAAACAAATCAGTGAAGCTTTTGCAGATCACTTTGAAAATGTCAGTAGTACACAAAACTATGATGTATACTTCTTAGAGAATTACTTTTATGAAGAAAATATTAATTTCTCTTCTGAAGGAGATGAAAGCTACAATGAACCTTTCTCGAAAATAGAATTAGAACATGCCCTTAACTTATGCAAGGAATCAGCGCTCGAACCGGATATGATACCGTATTCAATGATTAAACGGTTACCAGAGTATGACAAGCATAAACTTTTGAATTTATATAATAATATCTTATTATTCCTCTTCAGAAGCTAAATAAAGATCCATTAATTCTTTTTAATTACAGACCTGTGTCCTTAACAAGTTGTCTTAGTAAACTGTTGGAAAAGATGAGAAACTATCGGTTAACGCGGTAGTTAGAGCAAAGAGGTTTGATAGCTACCGAACAAACAGGTTTTCGAAGAAACCATTCCTCGATAGATGTCCTAGTCAACATTGAAAATGCCATTCAGAATGCCTTTGCAGGAAGGAAACATTTTGTAGCTGTTTTCTTTGATATGAGAAGGGTTACGATATGACATATAGGCATGGAGTACTAAATCAGCTGCATGATTGGGGATTTCGTGGTTTTTTACCGAAACTTTTATATAGTTTTTTAGCATATAGGAAATTTGAGTTACTACTAGGTCACCTACGAGCTTCAAAATTGTATACCATAGGGGTCTACTTTAAGCGTTACACTTTCCTCTGTGGCATGCAACTTTATTCTGCAAAAGCCAAATCCAGCTGTTCCTCGGTGCATGTACGTGGATGATCTTACAATTTACTGCAGTTCGGAAACGATAGAAGAAATTGAAGCTTCAGTACAATAGGAAATTAACAGACTCAACAACCTAGCTAAGACGAGAGGATTTCGTTTCCCACCGACGAAAACAACGTGTATTTATTTTTGCAGGTTAAGATCGGAATACAGAGAACCACAACTGATAATACAAGGTGTACTAATAAATATCACACAAAGTACAAGATTTCTCGGCTTGGTGTTTGACAACGGTCTATACTGGCAGGAATATATAACCCAGCTAGCATTGAAATGTCATAAAGCGTTTAATTTAATAAAATGTCTGTGGAATACTAAATGGGGATCAAGTACAGAAGTGCTGCCAAGACTTTACAAAGCGTTAATCTTATCCCGAATGGAATATGGATGC
The DNA here is from genome assembly GCA_024586415.1 of Phrixothrix hirtus. Lineage (NCBI taxonomy): Eukaryota > Metazoa > Arthropoda > Insecta > Coleoptera > Phengodidae > Phrixothrix > Phrixothrix hirtus. The sequence continues at coordinate 609 of JAHWXV010735665.1, read as the reverse complement.
ATTGTTTATAGTTCAGCGAGACCGTCGAGACTAAAACACTTGAAAGGATTCAATTAATGTGTTTACGATGGGCTACGGGAGCTTTCCGTACAAGTCCATCCGAAGCAGTGCATAGATATGCAAATGTTCTCCCATTAAAGTATACATTCCACTCCAAGATTCTTAGCTACGTTGAAAAAATCTGATCTCTACCCAACCATATCAATTATAACTTACTAAGTGATGGACCAGAATCAGGTACTTATGGAAATAGGCTAACCATTTCAAGGTATATAGAGTTGCTAGAAGCGATGAATACTTATATAATCAAATCTACTACATATGAGCGATTCGCATTTCCACTATGGTTGATAAAGCCCCTGAATATGCATTTAAATCTAGCTACCTTCAAAAAAGACAATACATCAAAAACTGTATATAAAACGCTTTTTGAATATTACCGCAAACTACTGAAATGTCAATGTGAAATCTATACAAACGGATTAAAAACATCCCGGGGAGTTGGATCGGCTATAATAATCGATGGTAAGCCAAGCACGTGGACACTACCTAAGTACTGCACAATCTACACGGCAGAGTTGTATGCTTTGTGGCAAGCTTTAGTCTTCT
>JAHWXV010735653.1:0-12235 GCA_024586415.1 Phrixothrix hirtus | reverse complement strand
ACATAAATAGAAAAATAGAATAATAAATGTTTTCGTTTTTTTAATGCGTAAATGCGTATTTACTTGGGAGTTCACGTGCTCATCTGCACTTATTAAGGAATCGCCGCTGGTCTAGACAAGTGGTATAGTTAAAGATTCTGTTCATTCTGATACCAGAAAACTTTTCTTTTTCTTAAATTGGATTTGAAACTATTAATAATTATAAATATTTACCAATTATTTGTTGAGCTACATATTAATAGTCTCACACACACCACATATTCAAAATTTTACATTAAATTGTAAGCGTGCCGACATGAATATTAATTAATATTACATTTCGTTGCATTTTTTGCGTGTAAATATATACACAAGGTTTAAGTAGAAAAACAACTTTAATTAAAACATAACTAAAATGAAATAAAGGAACACAATAATTCTAAAAGAATAACAACCTTTAAAAAACATTGTGATGTAAATATTGAAACACGGACAATTAAGAGAATTAATGTAATACATATGTAATCGATGTGGCAATTGCCAGTTAAAAGACTAAAAATAGAATACATTTTTGCCTCGTTTACTCAAAATTTAATCTTTCATTTTGTCTACTTGCTTATTAGTAGTACTGCAATAACTTTAGCTCCCACTTACAAAACATATTGTTTTAAAATTATACACAGCATAGTTGCCCATTATATAAAGAAAAACAAGATACGCAAAGCTAGACAGAAGCAGAGTTCAGTTCAATAAGGATACAAAGTAAAAGCAATTACCAAAGTACTCATATATTCAGCGAGACAGGTTTTCGTAATATGCTCGGAATAATCCTTCCTTGTTATTAAATTGTAAATGAAGAGTTTGTGCTATTAATTTTATGTAATTCTTGCAAATTATTTATAAACTGGCGTAAAAGTTATATCTATTTACGACGTCATTTAAAAAACATTTTATAAATTTAGTACGTGATACGAAATAATACATATAACACTTAACAGATAGACAAAGAGAAGTTAGTGATCTGAACTACGCATCTTTTGGGAGTGCCCTGTAATATATGCGTGTAATTGTGCTCCATTTCTGGTATGTGTATGTTTAGTATGAAAGCACAGAACACGCATCGTAGAGTCATTCTCAAAACACCGTCATTAAACAGTTTACTAATTGCATTCATGATTAAACTGAATCTAACCTTGTTAGTAGTTTTTATAATAATTCTTTTCAATTTTTTAGGTATTGAAGGAGATTTTTGTTTTTAAATTATTGATGAGGTGAACATTTCTTTTTTTTTCGATATTGTGTTATAAAATTTACTTTCGATTTTTATCTTAAAATTTACGAAATTATATTTTGTTACCTATTAATTAAACTATCCTAATGTCAATATTAAAACTACTATTTTGTATTGTATGGTATTTTTGCCCTATATATCGTTTATATTATCGCATAGTTAAGTTTTAACGTTTTAGGCTTCTATGAAGAGGAAAACTGATCACCGAAATGTACGTCACTTAAATAGAAAAAATGTATACTATAAAGTTCTATTCTAATTAAATATAAATAAATTCTAATTATTTTTAGTAGTAAATGTTAAACATTTATAACTGTAACGTAAGACGACATATTTCCGTTATTTATAAAACCGGAATAAAAATTCAAATACAAGTTTGCTCACCATTAGAATCTCTATTGGGGAACTTTATATTCCTACATACAAGGTGTTTCATATAGGCGTAGTTTGGATTAACTTCTATTTTTGAAAAGGACGTTGCTATCATTTTTATATAATTTGTCATAAAATTTTATTTGCAATGGTATGGGTTGGGTATACTGCTTAATTTCAAAATTCTGAAAATTTTCAGTATTCGCGACCTCAAATTAGCAATCGCTGTTTCACAAACTATTTAAGCTGCAACCATTATTGTTGACAAAGGTCTCAAAATATTTAAATCCAATATCTCACATAATTATTCGTTTCTGCGCTACGAGAAGCATAGGCATCGCGCGGATTAGGCTAAAAACCCTAAAGTATTCATAAGACAATCCCATTACTAAATAGATATATATTTCGTATAATTATTTCTTTTATATAAAATATCAGCAAAATCTAGTTTGCATTCAAATTTTGTCCTGCAACATGTTTAACTAAGACATATTCGTGCGGTTTTTTTGAGGAATCAGACTGATGTGCAATTAAACACTTTTTCAACCTTTGTTTAGTCTGTCTGAAATAGTAGAGGCCACAGATGTTACAAGTAATGCGATATACAAGGCTACTATTTAACAATTTAGGGGTAGAATCTTTAATAGGACATACCAGTAAAAGAAATAAAACTTTAATTTTGGTAGTTATCCTTGGCATATAAGTTAATGTTTTATAATTGACATTTTGCTCAAGGGTAGAGTTTTGGCAATTTATAAATTGAAAATTTGTGGAACTTAAAAAAATTATTGTATTAAAAAGACAATTGAAATGATAGTTTCAGAAAAGTATGTTTTTTAACATTACTAAATCATCATGTCTTAATATGTATGTGAAATTTTAATTATACAATTCTTTATACCTTAAATAACATTAATTTTATGTTGTTTACCACAAAATGATAAATACTTTAAAATCTATTAGAATTAGGTTGTTTATGATATTTGTTTTAATAATAACATTATCAAGAAAATTAATTTGATTGTTGTCCTCCACTTCACGGGTAAATAATTAAATTTTATTAAGAAAGGAATTAAAACATTTTAATGTAAGATCAATACATTCACCTGGAAGTATACAGATGAGATCGTCATTGTATTCAAAAAAATCAAATTTAAAATTGGAATTTGAAATAACGTTGTTTGTTTATGATACAAGTCATAATAATATTTGCTACAATGTGCGAAAATGAAGGCCCTATTAGTGTTCTAGATATTGGTTGATAGAATTTGCCATTAAAAGCGAACTAAAGCAAATTAAATATCTAAACAGGTGTTTTAATAGAAATAATGCTACAGAAACAATTAATAAATTATATACAAGAATTGTTAAGCTAAGCAAATCTTCGATAAACTCACGTGGACTAAAATTTATATGTGTAGAACCACTTCCAACCACTTTACAGCAGATCTTTCACAGGAATTCAATTATACCAACTTTATTATCACCGATCTTTTCTATTGCAGGTAAGTACCATAAATTGATTTATTTAATAATTATTTACTTTATAGACCGGAGATTTAAAACAACAAAAGACTCATCAATAAAATCAACACAAGCCTCTTAATCTTGTACGGTTAGTAATTAACTCTCACTTCCAATTAATGCGTAATTAAAAAATGATTTTACGACATGTATCAGTGGGTATTATTATTTGATATTTCTTAGTAACAATATTTAATTTTCGGGCAAGGCCCTTCGCCGTTTGCACTTTCTACGTTTGCAAATGCGTAAGCATATAAAAGGTTAATTGCAATTTAACCATTACTGTGGAATACGATATCTCCTGCACTTATAGGTCTATTTATTACTGGTTCCAGAGATAGTAAATTTTAACTCATTCGTGCCATTAAATAAAAGTATAACTAATATAATCCATATCTATAATCGTTTTCTGAATTGGCTCTTTCCTTGTACATAGATAGCACGTCAACTTTTCTATAAACACAATACCGTAACTAACCGCAACACATTACTATTTCTCTAATTTTATTAATTTAATTAATGTAACATTCATGTAAATCGATATTATTTTACATTTATCAATTTGGTCATGTAGAAACATTTTTTTATATTTTAATCGCCCAGAATCTCGTATTTTAACCCAATTAAAATATTCACGTTTAACTACACTCCCAGAATTAAAACTTTTAATACTTTTACTAGTTTAGTGTTTTAATTTACTTTGAATCAATTTATTTGCTTCAAAATTATTCCATTACAGCAACTTTACTCCAAAATTTCTACTAAACTGTCAAATTTTCCTATTTCTGCCCTATTTATACCTTTACCTATCAGCCTCAATAAAAACAAATACATAATTCACATCTTGTTTAAACAGCGTTAATTTCAAATTAAATTATGGATTAATAAATGATAACTAAGATAATAAATCCTAATAGCTTGGAAATCCATTTTAAAAACCTCTTATCTACATACAAAAACACTAATCAATAAAAGCATTTGAAATTCTTGATTAATGACAATTTATAAAGGCAGGTCCTTTTTATTCTCATAAACTATCATATTTCATGTCCAATACAATGTATCTCCTTTTAAAACCCTTGCGTTATTCACAGGACTTTTGATAAAAAATAAAACTAGAATGGTGGTATATCTACTTCGCCTACATAAGTTAAATTAATATGAAACAATTACTTACCATTTTTAACCATACTTGAAATATCAACAGGACTTCCAAATGCATTATCAAGGAGTAGATCTTAACATTTATGTATCTAACAAAAATGCTATCTATGGATAAGATGCAAAGATCAAAATGAGAGGTAAGTTTTCTATTAACCGCTAGCTATACTTGCTCTTCTGATGACTGTATTATTTTAGTAATGAACTACATGTGATCAGAATTATCCCATAAGCTACAAAAGAACTACATTATGCCTTATCTCATTTTTGGATGAATAAATAAGAACAGTACTATTTCATAAAAAGGGTCAATATATCCTACCACTGTCAAACAAAGAATTGCAGATAAAGATCTTGTCATTATTGATAAAAACATTAGATTAGGTATTCTATCTCTTTTGTAAATTGAAAATCTTTAACTGTTTACTTTTATGACTCGTCTTCTGACAAAACTGAAATTGTTTCTCTATAAATTGAATGATGTGAAATTGCACTAGAAACGAGAATGGGTTTTAATCCCTTTTCGTTAATGAAATATTAGTAAAATAAAAATTTACTTAGCTCTATGTTGTTTCTTATTCAAAATGTAATTTGGGTTGCCTAACTTTTAAAAGCACAAGTTTTAAAAATTTAATTAAATTCTTGGGATAAAAAATATAAGTGAAAAAATTCCTCTTATCATTCTAATTGAATTACATTAAGCAGAATTATATATGTCAGTATATAAGAATAATATTTTATTATTTAACATTTAATATTAAGGGTTACATGCAGTTGGCATAGCATGCTTTTCTCGAATGTAAGTATGTATATACCTACACAAATAAATATGTTTGTATGTTTAAAAACCCATTTACACAAATATTGAGTTCCAAAAAAAGTGTTTTCTTAGTCAGTAATCCATTATAATATAGTATTCACTCAAATAAACTGTTTACTTTTCTTGAAAGTTAAAGAAATCTGTTTTTTGGTTAGTAAAAGTTAACAACACCCCTACGCTTTTTGTGTATTTGTATTTTACTATACAAGCGCTTGAACTGCCAATAGATTGTACATATAAGAAGAAGTTTGCGAAATTTACGAATGTACAATTAGCGTCGAAAGATTATTGTTTTGCTGTGTTTGTGATAGTTATAGTACGTCAAATAATGGGTTTGCATGGAAAAAGGAAATCTAAGCGTCATTCTCGGGAGATGTAGGAAAAGAATAGTTAAAACATAATTACGTGATAATCTGTAAGTATGTATATATTTCAAAATAAACTACACTTTCGAAAGATTTGAAATTAGAAAGGTCGAAGAAAGTAAAATTGCATGACTTTGACATTGACAGTTCATTCGATTTATTAATGTTTGCTTCACGTGAAATGCTATTTGAGTCTAATTTACGAAGCGCTATAGAAACACTTTCAACAATATGGACGCGTTTTAAAATTCAACATAAGATGCAACCACTTAACAGTTACGTCATCTGTATGATTATGATGTACATCAGAAACTTAAGAACGATTTTGATGAATGTACTGTGGTATTCATGCGCATTATTTGTAATTCATAACCAAAACAATTTAAAAGTTAAACTATTTTATTGAACCAATAAAAAATCACAAAATAGCCACATTTTAAGCACTTATGATGACTAATTTAATTTTATATAAGTACCTTTACGTTCTCAATTTAAGCACAAATCGAATTTAGGCATAAGCAGCTTTTACGAGGAAACAGATGTTTACTCCCACCACTAATCCGTCAGAAAAGTCAAGTACAAAGTATGATGGAACTGATGCTGCATCAAGTTTTGCACCATTAATTTTGGAACGGTATGTTGGTATACACCATTACAATTTGTTGAATTTTAAAACAATATGATGGAACTATGATATCAATGTTGGCGCAACTGTTGAATTCCAAAACGCGCCCTATGTAATTTTGATTGGTTAATTTTTGTTATTTCCATGGTGATTTAAAATTTAATTCAAATTACGAGTATCACACTAATTTAAATTACTGTCAATTACATTGAAATTATTGTATATTAAAATAACTTACTTCTTTGGATGAGTTGGAATTTATTATTCCAATGATCTGGGCAAGCAATGAAAAAAATTGGCTAAAGTTGGTATGAGTAAAAGGGGAAATTTGTTGCTCATTAATAGTCTCTGAATTAATTGCTTTAGATATTTTAAAGCTGAATTTAAGCGGCGAGGGTATCTTTTAATGCAGTTTTTTAGAACCATTATTGTTTTCTTCAGAAACTGTGTGGGCACTACTTGGATTACACCGAGTATACTCAGATATTGCTTGCTAAAAATGTTATCACTTGCTTGTCTTTGTTTAGTGTACTATTTATATCAACTATAAATTAATTTTAGTACCCAACAGTGGTTGAAAACATCTACCAAAACATGAGTCACTTCGTGAAAATAGAGATATTGATTTATGTATCGAAAAGGAAAGTGGCGATCGCGTTCGAGAGGAAATATCAGGAAGACGAATTATCGATGTGGATCATTTCTTTAAAATTTTGAAAGAGCTACAGCATGGTGCTGATTGTTTGATATAGAAATTATGCCAGAAAGACGGTATGGATTAAGAAACACATTTTTGACAAAATGTAAAGTTTTCGGTAAAACAAACAGAATTTCTACCGGAAGTGACGGAAGTAATATAAATGAAGCTGTAGTGTGCGGTACTATGGCAACAGGAATTGGATACTCTCAATTTATCGAATTATGTTCGGCTTTGAATATACCAGTCATATCTTCGAATGCATATAAAACTAATGAAGTACGTATGACTGAAGCTATTAGAAATCCTGCTTATGAATCTATTTCTGCAGCTGGAAAGGATTTAGATATTAAACAAGGGGACATCGATGAGAATGAAGTTCCGTTTATTTCTGTCATAGTAGATGGTGCTTGGTCAAAGAGGTAACAACAAAATAAGATTAATAGATATTAATCGGCGACTAATATACTTACATATATATTTTTAAGAGTTTTATTCCAATACTCCAGCTCTTCAAAATTTCTTATTTTAGATCATACAAAACCAATTACAACTCGTCGTTAGGTGTAGCTTGTATTATTAGTACGAGAACGAAAAAGATATTGCATTTAGACGTGAAGAATAAATACTGCCAGAAATTCCAAAACTACACTTCAATTAGTCAAGATGTACCATCCCATATGTGTTAAATGAATTAGAAGGATGCTTCTACAGCTATGAAGTTACGAATTATCTTAGATGATTTTCAGATATCTAATGAAATCAACGGACTAAGACACAAAAGAATCATTGGTGGCGGTGATAGCAGTGTTTATAGGAAAATTCAATATTATAAATCTCATGGCCCAAATTATTTTGTCGAAAAAATAGAATGCAGAAACCACATTCTACGAAACTATTGTAATAAATTGAAGGAATTGTCTAAAGCTTCAAAGATTGATGTAAAACTGAATATAATATTTAAAAAGGTTTGAAACATATTTTAGGACATCATGAAAATTGAAAAGAATATTTTTCTAAGTAATTGCATAGGTAGTGAATCAGAAAATTTATGGATTGTATTGGAAAATAGTTTTGTCTTTCAGGACTTTCAAAGAACGATAAATAGAGTCGCTAGTAATGCATCAAGTTTGTTACATGATATGGATACGAACATTGTAAAATCATACAATAATATCGTAAATAAATTGGTTTGAGGTAAGAGAATCAATTTTTCTAAAAGGGCTTCATATCAAACAAGATACTTGGCTGCCGCCGCCAATTTTAACACAAACATACCATTTTTCTATTCTCTTCATAAAAAACTGTCAGATAGAATTGGCAAATGCACTCAAAGTTTTTGTTTGAAAAAGAAACGACAACTATCGAAGCAAATTGTGAAGAAATTTAAACCAGCAGAACCAGATAGTGACTATGGTTTGGTTCAAAATAACACAAACAGACGAAGATGAAGAAGAAATTAGTAAATTAAAAACACCTATCTTGCTTCAGCTAGAAAATTCAGATTCTGTTATTATAGAAATGAATACCAGAGGCCAAAATTCAAACCCAGAATAGTATAAAGAAAAGGCATTTTTAATAACCTCTAGTAACTTTGGAAAAATATGCAATTTAGACTCCAACAATATGATTTCACAGTTATACGTCGGAAAGGGAAAGATCATATAGTACCTGACACCTTATCTCGGTCGTTTCCTACAGTAGATGTAATCCTGCTCGTTTTGTCAGTCTTCAATACTACGGATGGATGGTATATTCGTCTTCGTAAAACTATTGATTCTAGGTCCCATGGCTACCCGAATGGGCGAGTAGAAAATGGAAAAATTTTTAAACACGCTACACCTCGGATAATCGGATTCGATTCTGATGGAGACGTTTGGAAGTCTGTAGTTCCCAAGGAACAATGGTCAGCATTACTCCGCGAGAACCACGATCTCCCAACCTGTGTTTTTAAAACCTAGCAACGTTAGGCTACTCGTTACTATTGGCCTAAAATTAAAAGCTGTGTCGCTCGTTATATACGGAAATATTTTGTATGTGCTGCTCATAAGGTTGATTAGAACAAGCTTTATTGAATGCTTTCTCCTCATTCTACTCCTAAATATACGTGGCATTCTTTATGTACAGATCTAGTTAGTCCATTATCTAGATCGAGTAACGGTAATAAGTTCATTTTGGTCGTGGCCGATTGTTTTTCTAAATATGCATGTTTCTTTCCTATGCGTCAAGCAACGGCTGCTACAGTTTCTCGCTTACGTGAAAACGAAATCTTCTTAGTTTATAGGGATCCTAAGTATTTGGCTGCCGATAATGGCGTACAATTTCGCAGTCATGGCTTTAATGGTTTATGGGCAAGGTACAGGGTTAAAATCTTGTTCAACGCACCCTATCGTCCTCAACCTAATTTATCTAAACGGATCATACGTGTGCTTAAAATTATGTTATCCTCCCACTTATCTGAAAATCAACGTAAGTGGGACGAATACTTATCAAAGGTCGCTTGGGCTACTCGCACATCTACTCATGAAGTAACGAAATACACGCCTTTCTTCATCAATTTTGGTCGTACACGTCGCTTATATGGTGACGAACACATTGACTCCCCTACACCTTATGACGTTCCTAACAACAATGACCTGACCACTAAACGTAAAACTTTAAAACAGCTTAGGCAAGACATTTGAAAGACGATTGAGTGCTGCCTACCAAAAATCCAAAGCACGGTATAATATTCGCCGTCGGCCTATAGAGTTCGAAACAGGCTCGCTTATATGGCATAGGAACTTCCCTCAATCAAGCGCTACGGATTTTGTGAACGTTAAACTTTCTACTAAATTTATAGGACATTTTTGTATCCAACGATAAATGTCCCCTTGGACTTATCAAATAGTCGGTAATGCAAACAACCCTTAGGTGTTTGGCATGTACAGGGCTTGAAACCTTACATAGATAATGATCGTACTGTTTAGACGGGCATCCCAACCTTCTTACCTTTCTTAGCTTCAATGTTTGTATATGTATAGGATATATTTATCTCTTACCATCGATAATTTCTCACCCAGAGTTACACGCTCAAGATATAGAGAGTCTTAATCATCTTCAGTATTTAAGAGTTTGTCATTGTTTTATCTTAGATTTACACTAATAGCATGGCCTACAGGCATATTCTTTATTAGTTATATATTTTTCCCCTTTTACTCCATTTTATTTAAACTATTATAAACTAATACAAATACTTTTATAAGGAGTGGAACTCTGGATCTCTACACTTATAGCTTTAGTTTTATTTAACCTCCACATGGAAGGGTTAGTGAAATTTAAGACTTTTAGTCTCTGGATTTTGTTATCTCGGCTTCTGTTCTAACTATTTGACACAACTCGTTTCTTCCTGACGTCAAATGTTTTTCCTTGAGTATGAGTTGAGTAACTTACGCATTTTGCGATTTTTATTAGATGCTTGTGGTACATGTAATAGGAATTTTGGTTCACTTACATCTAACTTTTGTTCACTTTTCAAAAACTGACTACTATCCAATTAGTTGTTTTCAGTTACCGCTGACACTTTATCGCTAACGTTTAGTCTTACTCCAAACATTGTGTTCTTACAAATATAGTTTCTTTCAAGTTGAAACTCGTTCTGATTGTAATAACGCTTTCGGTTTTACGTATTCTCCTTAAATATTTCCTCCTCTTGTCTTTGCAACAGTGCTCTTCAGATGATGTAGTAAAGTCAGCGCAGTTTCGTCTCTTTATGTATTCACTACAGAGATTTACCGATGGTTACGCTTGAGTAATCGTTAAGTACTATTATTTTTTTTTAGGGATTTAGTAGTGTAAGCTTTTAATATTTGAATGAAAACCCTGTGGTTTTTCATCGTCCTCTTAGGGGCGCGTTTCAGGTTTTTTTTGGGTTAAAGATTTAAAAGAATTATGGTTTAATGCGATATTAATACTTAGGATGCATGAATTTAAGTATTTTTTCCATTTGTTTTTATTTTAATTATTTTCAAAACCCTTTAGTTATGCGTCTGACTACGTATAATTTCTAGCAGTTTAAATTCAGCTCCTAGTACAAATTGTTTTTTTGCTTCAAGATAAACCTTATAGTTTCTATACAAACTCGTTATCTAAGACACCATATGTTGTTATTTTCTGCATTTTGTAGGTCCTTTCAATTATTCGTTCTGTAGTAATATTGAAGAAAACATACAAGTGAATTATCCTTATTGCTGTACGCTTTCTTAATTACACCTCTCATCCTTAGAAAGAGTAAGAATTACAATCTTTTACTTCTACGTTGGCTGACGATTTCTTTCATTTTGCTATTTACCAAGTAACCTCAGGCCAAGATATATAAGGTCGAATCTGAAAAGCGACTCCGATACGGTGCATTCTACGCCGTCTCCTGCTGTTAGGATGCTAGGATGTAACGCTCTTCTAATTTCTGCTCTGGATTTGTGCTATGTTATTCTTCAACGAACCTAGAGACATAGATAGCTCGACCTTCCGGAGGAAGAGATCGCCGAGCTGCTTTATCGCAAGGATTCTAACAAGTCGTTCTTTCGTTTATTTCTTTGCTCCTTTTTTTCTTTTAATCGAAGTGACAATTGACCAACGTTATTTGTTTATTTAAACCAAATAAACTTCTTTTAATTGGCTCATTTGGAATGCAATGTAATTATATTAAATTCGTCCTCAACGTGTAAATTTGGACGTAACGTTCGTTACCTAAGAAGTCATAATGATTTAACTACATGCCTTTAATCTGGAAGTTTGATATTACATAGAATAAATTTCGATTTAATAATCTTAAAACGTAGGAATACACCTGCACGCCTATGGTCCAGGAAGGGCAGATGGAACACATTTAAATATTTCACATTTTGAATAAGTATCAATCCTGTAACCTGTATTTTTATGAATATTAACTGTTAAATTTTATTATGAGTATTCTGTAATTACGTATTTACTTTACAATTTTCTTAAGAATTTTCTAAAAATATGTAAAAATTTAATTAGTCAATTTGCTATCCTATTTTAAATATAAAGTTGGATTATCATTACGGCAATGTAATAAACCTTACACAAGCTTGCATCAGATTTATTTTTGCTTTGAGTCATTTATGAATTTAATCTTGACTATAAAATTTATCGACGTAACATGTAATAATTAATTTAACCGACGTATATGTCATGAGTTATCTAATATTTCGAATTTCATACATCTGTCATTTAACCACTAGTTTTCTACGAGATTTCTGTGTATGAAATAAACGATTGTTATAAGATTATTTTTTTGGTTTGCTTGTCACTTTGTTTAAATTTATAATATTTCTTCCAGGATACATTTTATTAGTGTCTTTAAATTCATGTTACCATCTAGTGTCGGATTAGATGATCA